>JAHLSL010000051.1:3340799-3373491 GCA_025920805.1 Petroica traversi
GGGGCTCCCCGAGCCAGCCCGCGGCCAGCGGCGATGTGCCGCAGGAACGGCGAGCGCCCTCCGCTCCCCACAGCCTCCCAAAAGTTCCCTCCTCAATGTCCCCGAGTTGCCGCTCGCTCATTGCCTGAACTTGGATTTGGGCACGGGGGCTCGGGGTCCCGCAGCGCGGGGTGGGCGATCATGGAACTTTCAACTCTGTTCTCCTGCTCGGAGAAGTCCCTGATCCACGAGGGTTGCGGTTCCCCCGCCGGAGCGGGGCTCGGGGTTTCGCGTCGCTTATTGCACAGTCACCAGACCGCTCTCGTTCTCCTGCGAGATGTTTGAATTGGGTATTTTCTAAGTATAGCCCAAGTCCGCCTTCTGTGTGGCTCAGGTGCGGGAGCGGCGGTGTGCTGCTCTGACTCAGGTTTTCTTATCGCTGTAGAAACCCCGGCTCACCAGAAAATTGTCTGTCGGCTTGTAGCCCTTCAGCTTCCAAACTGCGTGGTCTCATGAATGAGGTGCCCTGGGGGGTGGTGTGCGCAGTCTGCGAGGGTTTAGTTAGATTTCAGTAGAAATGTAACTCTGTAAAGCCTTGAAATCTCATATTTAGACATCCAGCTCCTCTCCATCACGTACACATTACCTACTAAAATGTTTGCTAATTGCTTACAACTCGTTTGGGTGAGTGCGGATGCCTCTACACAGTCGGTCTGGGGTACAGATTTCTGCTTCAGTCGAACTACCAAACCTCTCCCGTCCCTTTCCCACGTAGCTATCAGAATTACATAGGTGATTCATGCTGCGAAAATGAGAAATAACTACCTATCAACGAGGAAAGTATTGCTGCAGCATCACAAACTTGCATGTTTAAAACACTGCATCATCACAAGGTGCAGGGCTGTTGTGAGGAAATGAGGATACTATTCCATAGAACGGCATTTGAAAGGTTCTCAGGAAATCTTTTCAGTTTCATGAAGGGTACATATGCTTTTGCTTTGGTTCACAAAGATTCGTGGTCGTGTAGTGCTTGTTTGATGGAAAATATTTCAAGAACTTTCCATGGCATTCACAGAACGGTCAGATTAGATTTCAGCAGCTGTAGCTTGCATCTGATCTTGTGAATAAAAATCGAACTTCTAAACATTTTGTGGAATTGTTTTGGAAACTGATTTGTCACTCTGTATTCCTTCAAAGCAGTAAGCAAGTGCCAATTATGCATGATTGTTAATTTCTGGTTTTTAAATTTTGTTAATTTTACCTCTGGGTTTGTTTTTTTTTTTTTTTTTTCATAGTTACCTTGCTCTGATTTAATGTTTCACTAAAAAAAAAAAAAAAAGTGCTGTCAGCTTATATTAAAATCAATCCCATCTTAAAAGGCAGCATCCTTGTAAATCATACCAGCCCCAAAAGTGGGATAAATCAAATTTACTTAGAATCAACTAACTCATCATATCATAATGTCATGTCTTATCAAAACCGAGCACTGGACAAATTAGGACTTAAAAGGCATTTTGTTTAAAAAAAATGTCAAGTGGTCTCAACCTAAAAGGGATTCAGGATGAGGCATCCAGAAAGGGAATTACATTTCCACATCAGATAAACTTTATGATACACTGCAAAAATTATTGACCATACCAAGCTGATTTTCCTTTACAGGAGGAAATTCTGAGTCACTGGAGCATGCTAAGCTTAATGTATGTGAAAGGTACTGAAATTTGGAATGCACTGAGGCTCGCCATAGGTAATAAGAGAATTGGGAAAATGTCATGGGTTGTGTTAATAGCAGTGTTGTCGTAGCCATGGTAATATAAAATATTAGTGAGGTGCTATAGGTAGAGGTAACACTTTCTCCTAGACCATTGGGCAACATCAGGAGGGAAAAAAAGAGGTGGGGAGAACCCCGCCAAAGTTTGACTAATCTAAACCCTTTTCTCTGGGTCTGAAATACAATTAAATTCTTCCAGTCTTATCAGGTTTGTCCTCAGCCAGGTGACAGCTCCTCTAATATAATGTATATAAAAAAAAACTGTGAAAAGAAAAATGATATGGAGAGGGGGAACTGGAAATGAGATGAAAAAGGGAAGTGAGCAGAAAGGAATCCAGCCGGGAGAGTGTGGTAGGATAAGGGGTAAGTGGTGCTGCAGCTGAGGTTGTGCCACTGAAGCCACGAAGAGGTGATTTCCTTCTGCTTCAGTCAGTTGTTCCTGAGGAAATGGATGGAGCCAGATTCCTTGCAACACTTGCAACTCCTTCACAGTATAAGTGCAACAAATGAATTTCAGGAGCCTGAGTAAAACCTTGCAAACAGTTGGGAAGCTGAGAAGACAACATTTGTTACCTGCTCTCCCTACAGACGCTCAGGGGAACTTCACAGGTCCCATCGGTGCCTTGTGGTTCTGGTGGGCGTTTCCCTCCCACAGCTCTTCCCAGCCTTGTAGCTTCACCCTGCTCCCTGCGTGGCCTCCTACACCCTGTTTTGTCATCCTTGATTTTTGCGTCTGCTGCTGTGATCCACTGCACTAATTGGAGTGATTACCTAGAGATGATCCAAATTGCAGAGATGCCCAGGATAATGGGCTTGACTGGGTAATCTCAGTGTTGTCAGTGAGATGTGTATCCACACTGGGATTAATGAGTTGCATTGCTTGTTATTAATCGACTTGCTGTCTGTGCTGAAGCTTGTTTGGGTTGGGTTTTGGTGGCACGGCACTGCTGTCAGCAGCACTGAGCCACTGTCTTCTCCCACTCTTCATGTGTGGTTTTAGTGCTTTGGAGCTCTCAGGCGGGTGCTGGCATGGTGAAACAGCTTCTCAGCGAAGTCTTGCAGACAAGAGATGCTCCTGTAAAGGGAGACTTTATCTGGGATGGGAAAGTGTTGTCACATAACTTAAAACTCAAGTTCACGAGTGATGGCATATCGCACTTTTTTTTTTTTTAAATTTTTTGTTTTGCTAATTTGAAAACTGTTTTTTAGAAGGAACTCCTTTCTGCAGTCACAAGAACACTTCCAAAACTTCTGTCTTCATCCCACTTAGCAGGGAATTTATTGTTTTTGCAGTGTCCTTTGACCGTATTTAAGTGAAAGCTGGAAGCAAATTACTTTGAAATGGATTTTCAGGCTTAAGGCTAGGCTGGTGGGAGTTGGATTACTCACCCCTGTAGCAGAAACACAAACCAGGTGAGATAAATTTGTCACCTTGGGATGACTGCTGATGGCCTTCATTCCCAGGTAAGGTGCCACAGCAGGTGACGCTGACTACACTGGGAGCCTTTGCAATACAACTCTGTCCTTATTAGCAGTTAATGCTGGAAACTGGGTGTACCAGCACTGCTGTGCTTCACCAGACTGAGCTCCAGCTTGGCCATCTGTTGAAAAGTGTTCTTGAAAAATACTAAAAAAGCTGTTTCTGTGCTGTACTACAGAGGTGTATGTTCCCATAGTTAACTTTGTTACATTTTGAATGTTGGTATTAAGTATTAGTATCTTAGGTGCAAAAGAGATGCTTCCAAGGTCACAGTGACTTTGCTGTTTATTTATTTACACCCAAAAAATTAATACTTAAGAACACGCCTATCATTAGAGAGACAAAATCACAGAGGAGGGTGAAAATATATCAAGGAATTTGGGACAGTTCTTTTCAGGATGTGGGATAAGGGTTAATTAAAGTCAGAAATGTGGGAGATGTCCGCAAGCACAGTTGCAGTGGCTGGCTGGTTTTGGAGGCACTCGGTGATGTCTGTCTGCCCTCACTTGAGTGTGTGAGTGCATACACAAATCCCTGGCACTCCTGGAGCCTGAGCAGGCTCTGTGTGTGGGTTTCTGTGAATTGATGTGCCCATTCTCTCTTACCTGGGTTGTTCTTTTAAGTTAAGTGGTCTCCGAGAGCCCTAGTTTAGTAAGAAGAAGTGGTAGAAACACACAAACTATTTAAAGGCTAAGCTGCATTTCAAAGTTCAAAACTAGGTGTTTGGAGTGAAAAGACTATGCGTAAACTTGTTCTTCAGCAAGCCTTTTACTAATTTATCACAGCAGTTGCAGGTTGCAGGAGCTGTCCTCCAAAGGCGTGGAGAGAAGCTCTCACTTCACACAGTGCTTGCTTTGAAGAGCTCCGTGACGGCTGCTCTGTAAGTCTGAGCATATGCCATACCTTTGAGGTTCATATGGACCCCAATCGTTCTGAACTTAAGGTGACAAAACTCACATTGACTTCAGTCTGCAGGTTGGAAGTGAGTGCTCCACCAGCATCTTCTTGCAGGTCCTTTACTCTTTGCAGTTGAAGAAATTTGGTTTCCCCATTTTGCTTTGGCTCTAAGGACTTATGTAATTGTAGCTCGTGAATTTAGAATTATGGCTTCCTCTAGAAAGGCTGGCAATTTAGATAATAGAACATTGTTTTTGTTACAGTAGCATATTTGGAATCCCAGCGTGTTGTTGCTTTTTTCCTAGTTTTTATGTATTAATCTGTCGCTTAATAGTCTTGTTCTTCAAATGCAATTAAAAAAAATTTGCTTAGAGAACTCATTTTAATTGCACTTCCTTAAAACATTCTTAATGATGAATAGTGAAGATGAAAATAGCAGAACTTGGCTACTTTTATGCGAGTCATACAGACTATTGAGTCTGTATTTAATGTCAGTTTGGGCTAAGTGTAGGCACTGCAGAACTAGGTCTTAAATTTGTAAGTGCAATTAGGAACTAATTTGGTTTCTTTAAAAATATAATTACTCAAATAATGACTTTGCACCTTCTGTCCAACCCACTAGTTTGTTTTTTAATTGAACAAGTAGAATTTTTATCCCCCTTAAATTATCTCTATTGAAGAGATGAAAATATTTGTAAACTTATCCCAGCTAGCCAACCAGTTGTTGACATAATGGGGCAAATTCCCAAGATGTACAAAACATAGTGCTGTAAAGTGATACAAATACTCATTTTTAAGCAGTTGGTAAAGTGAAATAACCAGGACTTGTTGCTGTAGAATCAGGTGCCCAGCCTTGCCATGGTTCTGCTGAGAGCATTCCTTTGGTGAGGATGCTCCGGAGCCTCTGTCATTTTCCTGTGGGTGCCGGGCTGTGTGAGAGGAGGATTGGACCTCAGTAATGGAATTCCAATAAAACTCAGTCAGTGCCTTTTAATTAGATTTAATGGGAACTGGGGAGGATCATTAGAGATAAACACATGCTTTTGCCAGTAATACGTTCACTATATTATTAATCTGATTTAATTTGCAAGATCCACAGAGCAGGAGTAAGATTTCTCTCTGTACCTGGGAAGTGTTATATGAGCCTATTATATTTGTTGTTGTAGATGTCATTGCTTCCCAAGCAGTGTGTAAATACAGAAATGGGGTTGGCCTCCGTGTGTGGTGGTTATGAACCCTGGCAGTCTGAGGGCAGGGCTGCATGCTGGAGAGAAGGTTGTTTGTCTCTTCAGAAACCGCATTTTTATTGACCATTTTGCCATAAATTGCAATGGTGTATTAATAACAAAACTGCAATATGCAGAGTGTGCTGCTAAGTAATAGGGCTTTTTAGAGATGATGTAATGCCAGTCTGGAAGTGAGGTACGCCTGGAGATTTTTATTTCCATGCAGTTGGAAATACAGTTGGCCTAATTCTCTGAGGTGGAAAAACAGATTACAGCATTACGAGTTCTAGATATGGTACGTTGCATCCTGAAACGCGTTTCCCAAGCCGCCCCATGCTCCTAAACACCTCTCCTGCTGATTCCTGCTGAGTGATGAGGCCTTCCAGAGGAGCCAGACAGCTGAAACTCAGCTTCGCTTCAGAAACAAGGATGTACTGGTTTCCTTTTCTTGGGAATATCCATGAATTTCAGGCTATCTATTGCCTGGTTGCCTGTAGGACATCCCTTGGTAACTTTTGGCATGGCACTATTGAATGACTTTTCACTCCAAGTGCCTAAAGCTAAGCCTTCAAAATAATATCTGTAATTCCTCAAAGTTTTCATTAGAGTAGAGCTCTGTTTTTAACAGCGTTCATAAGAGTCATTCTTGTTTTTCCTCAAATGAGCAAAGAGAATGAAAATGTGCAGTTGTAGTTTCTGAAGTGATAATTTGGGGTGGGGATGGACCGCATGCAAGACAAATGTTGCTGCAAATGCAGTGTTTTTATGTGAGGTGCTCTCTCTAGAAGATTGTTGGGTAAACACCTGGACATGCTCCCACAAAAATTTCCACGTGGCTTTCCTGTAAAGCTTTACGATTGTAATTCACCTGCCTGGAAACTAACAAAAATATCTTGTCAGTGGTGTTTTTTCAAATACAATTTCGATATTGTCTAATAGTTTTCACTGCTGCTTATAATGTTCTCAGATATGGTGTAGAACACTTGGGTCTCTACTTCCCTTAACATGCAGGAGAGCATTTTTCCTCAAGCAAAGTTCTTCAGAATAATTTTAAGGCACTGGAAGTACCAAAAACCACCACCATTTCTGATACATCCCTCTTCATGTATTTTTTTATTGTTGTTGTGTAGTCATAAAAATGCAAGTTTGAAAAAGTTACCCTAATGCCAGATGATCACGAAAAATCACAGCAATCTTCTACATGATAGGTAGATTTCCACAAAACACCTGCCTCTTTTTGCTTGCAAAAACAGTGAAGATAAAAGAGGAGAGAGCAAAGTAAGTTCATTGCTGGTTGGTTGCTCTTTTGCATATGCAAACACACTGTGATTTACCCAAAGTATATTGGTATTTGTGTGCTTAGGAAATCAAAGTGTGTCATTTGTGGATGAGACTTTTTCGTCTCTGGAGCAAAACATTTTTTATGTTTTGTCAACAAATAGATTTCAGACCTTCATCAAGACCACTGGAATCAATGGATTCTTTGTTTTGTCCTTGATGTAATAGAATCAGGTTGCATGTAAGTGTAAAGGAACTTTGGACCATTTCATTAAAATTTCACTAGAAATTTTTAACTAGAGGACCTCTAATTAAATTATATTTCCTCTATTGTCCTGTGACTTTTATTCAAGAAATATCTATTTATTGTAATATTTTATTCCAATATTTGGTTCCGTTTTGTTGGGTTTCTTAAACTGAACCCAATTTATATTTCTCTTACCTAATTTTAAATTATGTGTATCAAATGTAGGATTACTTCTCATTTCTGAGTTTGTAATAATCCTCTAGAAGAGGCATTATTACATAAGTTATTTTTAATAAAGTTAACTTGATAAATTCTCCTGTAAAAACATTGATTTTTTGCAGAGAGACTGCCTTCCTGTGAGGTCAGAAAAGCAGAGAAAATTCCAGACAGCTCAATATGCTACGATGTGTATGGTCTGCTACTTGCAAGTTATTAGGTTGGTTAAACCTGGTTTTTTGCTATACAGAAGAATCTACTGGTCTACAGAAGAATCTACATGTTGTACCACCCTTTTCTTCATGAAAAATCTATCTTGATTTTGGAGATGTGCAAGGATTATAAAGGTGGCACCTCCTTGCTCTGCACATCAGTTCCCTATGAATCTTTGCAGATTTATCCAAGGATGAGCATGTTTGACTTTCTTTTGGAACCTGTCCTAAAGCAGCTGTTTTTCCTGCAGTATTTGGTAAAGTATAACGAGGAGTAGGTCAAGCCTGTTTGTTCTCCAGTGCTGATAGTCACAGATCTCCTGGATGAAAACTGGCCTGACTTCCAAATTCATCAGAAATACTTGGTTTAAATTAGGGTTATTTTGTGTAACTATTGAAGTTGTTTTGTCTGTGGGATGTTTGCAGGCAGTGGGAGTTAAGGAGTGCAAGGAGTGGAGGAAGGCTGCAAAATGGAATTTGTTCCTCTTGGGCCCACGTCCTAAGCAAGTGCTTTTATTTTTATATTTAGATAACAGAAAGAATTGTGAGCTCAAATGGTTTCTTCATTGTGATATCGTAAAGTAAGAAATCTTAGAGGCAAAACTCTTGAGGCTGCAACATTAGATCCTGTGCAAGGGAGATGAAGCAGGTCGAGATTATAGAAGTGTGAAAACTTCAACGCTGTCCTAGGTCTACAATCGGAATTGAATTTGCTGGTATGGTTGGCTTGAATTGCTGATATGCCTTTGGTAGAAGCCTTTGGTTTTGGAGGCTGACCCGAGCAGGTGATGCTGTAGCACAGCTGTAAACCCCTTCTGTGAGAACATATTGCACATATATAAATATGTATATAAAGCCTTGGCTATAGAGGGAGAGCAATGAAAGGGGCTGTGCTAAGTACAGCAAAGCCAGGAGTACCAGTGCTTTTTTCAGCAGACAGAATCTCATGCCCTGACCCAAGTGGCCCATTATCACATTTTTTCAATCTGGAGCAAGCTATTCAGGTCAGTGTGTGTGTACAGACCCATCTGAATGAATTCCTCAGCTTGCACTTGCTGTGTTACATTTCTTTCTCTGGCTTTCCAGTGGCTGTGAGTTGAACAGAGTTGACAGTACACAATATTACCTATTTACTCTGTAGATTATACTCCTCTGGAGAATTGGTGTCAGCTAATCTGCTACTTCTGCGTTTTCAGAGACCTGTGAACTGCATCTCCAGTAGTATTGCAGGAGAGTGTCAGATCTAAATTTCTATGATTTTCTTATTTACCTCAGATTTCTGAGCCTGTGTGTCCAGGTCTCCAGCCTTTGACACTTATTTTGTCCTGTGAATAGTTTGCTTTCTGTGCAGAAATTCTCTCTGTCAGTATCCAATTTTGGCCGCTCTTAGGGTGGTAAGAAGTTTGAAGCAGATGGTTGTCAACAGATGATGACAAAATTCTGAAATACGGCTCTGATACAAACTGTGAGGCTGAGTATTTAAAGCACATTCAAGTGTATAAAGCCTGCTTGTGTTTCTAATGCTATTGCTACCTTTGCTGTGCAATATTCTCGGAACAATTCAATTCTAAGTTCCATACTTTTTCTGAAAACAGCATAACTCCCCACACCAATTAGTGGTGCTCAGTAATGAGTATATGAACCATGTTATGATTTTATGTCAGTTAGAATTGTTAAATGCTCCTTGATGAAACCATGCTGATTTACATTAATTGGTGGCCTGTCTTCCCACGGTGGCATCACACTGTGCCAGAAGTGCCTCACAAAAAGTTGTAACATAACTAAACTCCCAGTGATTGCCCATGATTGCCATTCTGCTGTTGACTGCTGCTCTGAAGACTTACCAGCAAAAGACTTCAGAATTCAGGAGAATTTAATAAGTGGCTGTGAGCCTTAGGAGCGTAACTAAAAGCATTTGCATAAAATGAGTGCTGAGAGCTGGTAGGTGTGGCACAACTCGGCTCCTGCCACTGCATCCCCTTTGCTAATCCAGCAGCTCAAAGTAATTTAAGTGCATTAAAGGCTGTTTACGTGTCTATGAAAAGCATGATGCAAATATGCAAATTCAAGAGCGCGTCTTCCACAAGTTTATATATCTTAATGAAAAATGTCAGAGTGTAATATATCAACAGTCTGCTTCACCCCACAGTAGCCAGTTTTTTTCTAAAGATAGCACAGCATGTCCTTGGTGTGGTACTAGGAGTAAATTAACGCAGCAGAGTGCTTGTTCCTGAAGTCAGCTGATGATTCTTCTCCTTATTTTTGGGGAGGGAAGACCTGTCTGCTCAGGGTGGTCATCTGGAACTGCTTAGCACTGCCTGGTTGTGCATACACACAAGTAATTTCCCCTCGCTAGTTTTTAAAAAAAATCTCTTGTTTCAGTCTATTTGCTCTCCTCTTTTATGCTGAGTGGGAAGGTTGCCCCACCTGAGTGGAAATCTTTGGTTGTATTTCATGGACATCTGAGAAGCATAAGCTGGCCATGGGCTTTGTGTTTGTGGGCCAGCAGAGTGGTGACTCCTGCTGGTCTGCATCTGATTTCACCTCATCAATTCTGGTTCCACCTCAAGTAGGACATGCCTCTCTTTTTATTTTGTTTTCCTATCAGATTTAAAAAAATCTCATGTCTGGAAATTTCCCCTACAGCTTCAGGAGCCCAGGTGCTGCAAAGCTCATCAGAGAGTCACAGCTGTTGATGGTACAGGTGCCTGTCGAATGCTGTTTTCATTTGGGCTTTACAGCCACAGGGGAACAAACAAACTGGAAGTGAATGGCAGAGGGCTACTTGTTAAATTATAGCATTGCTTTATTTGATGGGAAGCAAAAAAGGCCATGTCCAGTACCAAAAAATCCTAACAGCCTCCACAGTGCTTCTGTACCAAAAAGAGCTTGCGTTGCTGAATACATGAGGAGTTAAGCGGCAACATTTGGTATGTGCAAGCATTGTCTTTGATAAGCCATGGGGAAATCAAAATCCCTTCTTTCTTTCCTGAAAATGCAGGAGGCTTCTTGAAGCACTTGCTTTTGGGACTGAGTGTATTAGAGAAGAATTCATGGATGATCTGGATCTAATTTTTATAGAAATGAATGGTAACCCGCTGTGGGACGTCAAGTCTGCACGGGTGTATTTTACATTCACCTGCCTTATTCTAGATGTAAAGAATTCTTTTTTTTTTCCCTCCTGTTGGTAAATAACTGAAGGTTAAAAGTAACTCATCCCAGTAGGAATCACTACGACTGTAAGGAGGAAAAAAAAAGAAGTCAGCAGTGGTGCAGTGATGTTTCAATAACACCAAGTAATCCCCCCATACTTCAGTAAAGAAGTTGCATGGGCTGCAGTCAGCTTTCCTGTCAGCACCTTTCTGTTGACGCCTTTCTGTCAGAAAAGATGAAGTGAAGAGTAAAACGTAATTCTGTTTTCTCTTATGCTAAATGTATTCTGCAAAGCTTTGGTGAAATACAAAGCGTGTGGACTTTGCAGATAGTGTTTGCATTTGGGACTTGTGGGAAAATTTATGTGAACTTTGTGCTGTGGGAATGGCTGCCCTTTAAAGCAATTGGTTATATTTAATGTAAGTACATACTTTAAAACTGTATTTGGTAGAGTGCTCTGTTCGTTAGAGCTCTTTTATTTTTTAGGGGCAGGAATGTATAATTATTGATATAAACTGAGTTTTTACAATTGGGCCAGCTTGGATGCACAGACTTAACATTTTTTTTCCCCCTGAGAAGTCTGTTAGTGTTTAAAACCAATAGAGAAACCCAAAACCCTGGCAAAGTGAGCCAGAGAACTTTGCAGTTGGGGGCTGAAACTGTCTAATAACATAGCCTAAAAGCTCATTAATATTGATTTTCTTAATTCTCTCAATAACCTGAACATTTGTTCTAATTACAAGAGGAATAAAAAGCAGACTAACAGGTTCTTAGATGTCAAAGTCTGTTGGACCAAAAAGCATCCAAAAGGATATCCTTCAGAAGAAGTAAGTGGGAGGTATGAGTACGAATTTCATTAGCCAGTAACAATTTGCTTGCCCATACCTGGGGGAGAAACACCTCTCAAAACATCTCCTTCCTGCTGGATCTCTTGGGCTCATAGGTTTGCCAAAGTCACAACTCCTGCCTCCCTTTGCAGCCTTTCTACAGAAGGGGCTGGGGGCAGTTTTGGAAAAACTGGTAAATTATGTTTATTTTGAAAGGAAAATGCCCGAGCAGTTGGGACTGGGTGAAGCACCTCTGGTAGGAGTGGAATTGGGCTCCTACTTCTCCTATGCTGGTGGTGGAGAAGGATTGCTCATGGACTTCTGGTTCTTCATGTGAATGATGCAGAAATCAAGCATAGGATTAGTTCTTGGAGCGATTTTAAATGTGAGCTAAGTGTTCTCCTTAAGCAAAAATAAAAATAAGGAAGCATTTGTATTTTTCTGGGCAGTCTTAAGTGTAATAGAGTAGGGAAGAAAATCTCTCCTTTCTCCTTAATAACCCTTTGATTGCCAGAGAATCTGTTCTGAGAAATGCCTTCTGTGCTGGTGCTGCTGCTGCTGCTGATTCTGCAGTGAGGGGTCATGGATGGAGCTCTGATCCTGCCCCCTGGGCTGTACCCTGGCTCTTCCCCAAGGGAATGTGCCCCCTCCTCAGACCTCATTCCCTGCCAGTGCCAGGTGACCACATTCAGTTTGAGTTGGCTTTGAATGCAAGAAGGAGGAAAATGGGCAGAGCTTGGGGACAGCACCACAGCCCTGGACACTGAGGTTGTTCTTCCTCCCACTCACTCATCAGGAGGGCACTGATAAAGCTTAAGATTCCTCTTGAATTTCAGTGGAAACTTCTTTTGGAGAAGCCTGGCTAGTAAGAGTCCAAGGAGGAGAAATGATGTCCCAAGAAAGGCAAAGGTGTTGCTGAAGAAGGAAAATCCGAAGGATTTTTTTCCCTGAGTGCTGTGCTTCAAACAGAGGAAGCAAGGAAAGGCTTCATCAATCTCCCTCTTATTAAACTGGCACAGCTAATATATTCTGCTAAAATGTGTTCATCATGCTGTTTTAAACAGCCAGGTTAGAAATCTACTGACAATAAATGAAGATTTATTTGTTTTCATGTCATTGGGGCACCTAAGACAGGTTTGGAATACTAACTGGAATTTGTGAAAGGGGAAAAAACTCTGTCGGTGCCATTTAATTAACTATCTGGCCAATATTTCTCCCTTTTTATTGTAAAATCTGTAAGTTGCAACTGGCTGCAAATGTACTCTCGTACAACTCTGCCAACAGTTAACAAATAAACACATTAATACAGAAAGCCTTGTACAGATCCACATTCACTGTATAAAACCGTACCTTGAACTGCAGAGATGGCTTGTTTGAACAAACCAGCACACCAGAAAATAATAATTGTATTTTGTGTATCTCTTGGTAAGTGTGGCTGTGCAGGATAACTGCGATCAGTGCAAAGATGAGCAGTATTTTCCTTTTTACTGAAGTCATACCAGGAGCCTGATGTAAATAACCTATTTTATGCAAGTCCCAGGTACCTTTATTGCTTAGTCTCTGAATTATGTTGTTATTCTAAGCAATACCACTGTAAGCTGTGATCCAAATACAGAACTGCAAGTCATAAAATTTCTCAAAATGTTTGAATCATATTTGTGGATTAAGGCCTTAAAAGATTTAATGAGGGAAGAAGAAAAAAAAAAAGGAGAGCAGATTTATATAAACATTCATATAATTTGACCAAGCAATCTTGAGTGAGAGAGAGCACTGGATCATGAATTCAGACAATTTTTGAGATCCATGGAAATTAAAACTGGGCATTTGTGAGCTTTGTTGGTCGCTGTTCCTCTCCCAGCTGCCCATGGGAGGAGCCCTGCCCTGCAGGCTGCAGCTCCCTGACCTTTGGGGAGATGGTTCCTGTTGTTTGGGGAGCTGCAAGCATAAAGGGAAAATTGTGATTTTTGTCACTCAAGGTCAAAGCACTGACACCAAATATCAGTGTTTTAGCTTAAAATGCTGCAGACAGCACATTATGGGCAAGGGCATGTAAAGCTTTCCTTCCCTGTGAGATCTACCAAAGGTGGGAATGTCTGAGCCTGCCTCATGACACATAAAAGGCTGTGGCAAGTAACTGTTTTGAGGAGATGGAGACCAAGTTTGGAAGCATTTAAACGAACTAAAAGAAATCCAAAGCTATCAAATTAACTTTATTCTCTCTCTTGCAGCTGCTGGAGCTCTTGCAGTCCCTCTGGTCAGGCTTCCAGCAGGTTGAAAGGTTAACGACTCATTTACTAAGCAGTGCCATTTTCTTTCATTTTTCATCTACAATTATCTCTACTCCTCTAAAAACTGAAAGGCCCTTCCAAAACGTATTGTACTGATGCATTATTGCTGTCAATTAGTTATTAAATCATAGATCTGTAAAAGTGAAATCCAAAATATGCATGAATTTATTCGGCTGCTGCACAGCCACTCTGGTAGAGAAGTGTTGAGTATCATATCCAGGCAGCTCTGGATAGCGACAGATGTTTCTTTCTAAGGATCATGCTGTTCATCTGAATTGTCATTTTTGGGGGATTCTGGGGGAAAGATGGATACTGAAAGAAGAGCCTTGAGGATGGTGCACAGGAGCAGAGCAGATCCTGCTGTGGGATTGTCTGCGGGGTGTGGTTGCTGGGGTGAGAGCTTGGTGTAAGAGCAGGGGACAATTAGGGTGAGCAGTTGAGGTGGAGATGCTTTCTGTGTAGTGGTGGTAAGATAAGAGCCACATTCTGAGGGGTTAGAGGGGTGGTGGCAAGGAAAGAAATTGCCAAGAACTTGTAAATTGTAGGTTTAAAGACTAAAATAGTGGTGGTTGTTTCAGGGAATGGAAGATGATGAGGGCAAAAGCCAATTTTTTTCACAGCTGTTTGATATGGTATTCGTGTTCTTTTATGAATTCCTTAAATTAGCAGTTTCACTTTGCTGCTGTCTACTATACTTTGACTCTTAACGGAATGAAGTTGCATTATAAATGACATCTTTCCAACAGTGGGAATACAGGTTAGCACTCCCAAGAGGGGTGCAATAATGAGGTTGTTGCTATGACAGCTCAGCTTCAGGCAGCACGTGTGCCACTTCAAAATACCCTCTCTCCCCTCAAAACATTGCAGCAACTTCTGCCAGGGCATTTAGGAACTTCCCTTTTGGTGTAATTTATGACCAGCACTTTGTATTTCTGTTCTCCCAATAATGCAGCTGAAGTTTTATGTTTGTTTCTGCTTTTATTCCTGCAATGTTAATAGCAGCGCACAACTTGTCAAGTTAAAGAAACAAGGTGTTGGTTCTTTGGCAATTTCAAAGGATGCTCTGAGGACGAGTCAAAACATTTACAGAAAGAACAGGTGCAAACACTACAGTGTTTACAGTGGAAATGTAAGGGGTCTGTGCTTCTGAAATTCACATCAGAGAATTTCACAGTGGATGGAAATTGTTTATTACATCCTCGGACAGTCAGTAGGATACAAACATTCCTGCTGGGGTACAGCCTTGTAGAGGTGGGTGCAAGGATTTTCTTCTTCAGAGGGGCTGGCTGTGGTTTGCAACCAGGCTGTGTCTCAGAACCTCAGGGACGTTAAATCTTGCAGTTGTGTTTTTCAGAAAGACTCTGAGATTGTGTTTGCTCTGCCACTGCTGTCTGCTAGAATCATGAGACTCCTGGGAAGGCGAGAAAGTCTTTCCACTCAGAAACCAATTCATTCCATCCCTACCTTTCTACACAGGCTCTGCTGTTGTCCAGTGCCAACTTTTGCACAGTTAAATGTAAGGTAGTTCCACGCCCAAGGCTTTGAGCCTCAGTCTGGTCCAGACAAAGACTGACTCTAGTATTTTTGAAAAAAAAACCCCCAAAAAAACAAACCCAGAAGTTCTAACCACAGTTTAACAAAATGGTCCCATGAAAATGCTGGAGCAGCCTTTAGGAAGGATGGTGTCAGTGTGAGCAACTCTGTATTGTGAGTATTGCTCTGTTGTTGCTTGCCCATGAAATGACAAAATGTCATGTTTAAACTCAAGTGAGCAGCTCTAAAATGCACTTCTGCTGCCTCAGTGTTTTCTAGTTGCTTTGTAGACACAAGAGACTTTATTGTTGAGTCTCCTCTTCTTCCAAGCTCTGAATGTGAGTTTTTAGATGTATGGCTTTGACATACAGAAGGGAGTCATAGTCAAATCTGACATGACCTATATAAATAGTTCCTTAAACATTGGCCTGGATGAAAAGGCTTTTTCCCCTTTCCAAAGGTATTCAGTTTTCTTGTTTGCTTAGCTGAGAATTTTTGAAGTTGCTTCCCACTGGATTTGTGTCATCAGTGGGTGCTCTGCCACCTCAGTACCTGTCAGAGATAAACTTCTTTATCACTACTCATGTTAGTGAAGTTAAACCCAGAGAGATGCTCAGCAACTAAATAACCAGAAAGCTTTGCCATTTTGAAGTTATTTGGCTAGAAAGATTTTTTAATTCTGTTTGCTACTGCTTTAGAAACAGTGCACTCTAAAGATCTGGGGTTTGGTTTTTTTTGAGTGTTTTATTGAAAGCTAAAACACCTTAGCACTAAAGAGTAAAAAGGCTGGCTTTATAAATCAGTGCTTCATTGTATGTATTATGCTATTTACTACTCATCCAAGTATAGTAAATTTTTAAAAGTGCAAACTCATTCAGCTGTATCTAGATTGGTTCAAAAGGTGCTGATGAGAACAGTTAAGTTTTTTGCATGTTCTGATAATACTGTTTGCCATAAGTGTGCTTGTCCCAGTTCTTTTCTATGACCAAGCTGAAAGTGCAATTTATCTGTAATTTTAATGACCAGTAAATAGGTCCAAATATTCGTCACATTATGCTCTTTATCCTGTTCTCTATTTGGCTTACTTGGCCATTAGTGCCACTTATTCTCTGCTTATAATTTTGTCCTCTCTGGTAAGAAGGTGAGATGGAGATTAGGAGGTTTTACCCTCGTAGAAAAACACAGCAGAAAAAGTAAACCCAGCACCCAGGGTGCCTTGACAAAAGGAGACCAGATGCAGAGTGAAAAGCACATGGTGCAGATTCTGGCTTCTCCCTGCAAAGATTGCTACGAGAACAGAAAGCACGCTGTGATTTATTCTCGTGGCAAAAAATCGCAAATGGAACAAGGAGTACAGAAATCTCAATATGTTGTTGCTAATACAATTTACATTTATAACAGTGTGTCCTCCTTCACCACCATGCTCTGTTTAAACATAGCTAAGTTCAACCAGTCTATAGCTTGAACTGCAGTCAGAACTTCCACTAAATGAACATCTAAAACTTAATGATAATTATACAGCTTCTAAAAAAAAATAAATTCCCCATGTATTATGTTTGTTCAGTAGTTATCTCCCTGTATAATAATATCAAATTATTATGCTGTCTCTCAGAGATACAAATCATATCATTTTTACACAGACCAGAAAATGAGTTGCACTTAATGACATGTTTATCTGTGTATATATGGTGGATTTTAAATTGAACAGTTCCAGACGTAATTTTCCTAATATTTGGTAATCCATCTTTAATTAAAATGTTAATTGCTAATCCAGATATCACACAGAGAAAACTCAGCCTACAGTAAACTGTGACTTATTTGCTCAAGGACAAAACTCGTGCAATTACATGTCAGTCTGCTCCTCCGAGTTGCAGTGTCGTCACCTTTCATCTGCAACTAAAAACCAACTAAAAACATATTGTTGAATTATTGTACTCATTGTTTACCCCTAGATATGTCTTGGGGGGAGTCCAGTGAGGCATGGAGTTAATTTACTGCTAGTTAAAAATTCCCAAAGGAGGGCCATTGATGAGATTTCTTTGCCCAGAATGGGTTTTGCCGAAGTGGCCTCTGACAGTTCCTGGGATGGAAAACACTGCTGAAATCATGTGTCCTGCACAGCCCAGAACAAAACTCCCTCTGTGTCCGAGCTCTCTGTTCCAAAAGTCAGGCCCAGTCCGTCCTGATTTCCAGCCAAGGGTTAGGGAAGGTAAAACTTGATGGAAGTTGTACTCCTCATGGAAAAAAAGTACATTAAGGTTAACTTGCTTTGGAGGGGTGGGGTGAGACTAATTCGTGTTCTTCCTCAGAGATCCAGTCTGTGTGCAGCTCAGTTTACTGATATTTTTTTATTTTTGATACTCCATACAGAGAGTTCTAGCACTTCACATAACAAGAAATAATCCTGTGATTCCCTGTGCACAGTTGCACAAGTAGCTGCAAGCAGCAAGTCTCATGTTTGTGTGTGTGAATTAAAATACCTTGTTAACGAAAGATAATTACAATCTCAATGGCTGAAAAAAATTGTTGTTCTTGTAAAAACCAGGAAATACAAGTTGTTCAGATTTTTTCGCCTTGTATATACATTTTTCATCTGTCATTAATGATGTTGTTAGGGACAATCCAATTTCAACACATTACATGTGACTTTTTCAGAGTTGTTGTGTCCAAATTGCAAACTCTTTAAAATCACACAAGGATTTTCAGGCAAAGCCGTATAATAAATGAGGAAAATAAAGACTTGCCTATAGAGTGCCATCTGTTGATTTTTATTTAATTAGAAACTAATTTTCATAAGTCTGTGTCGCTTATACAAAGTGTATACTAATAGTTAGGCTCTAAAAAATACTCTTTTTAAAACTCTGAGAGGAAAAACATTTTGCCAAATACATCTAGAGTATTAACTATCGCTAAATAGTATTTTGCAAATATCACATATCTTGATTCCAGAAGCCTTAACAATCTGTTCCTATTAGGGGTTTGTCTGAATACTACTGGAAGGGCTTGAGCTTTTGGGTTTTGGATGTGCTTTCTTCATATTTTTTAACCTGTTCATTTTTTCATCAAAGGAGGTCACCTCTTCACCTTTCTTTTAATCTTTCCTCCTTTTCATTCCCCTTATTCCAGTGTTCTTTCCAGCTTGTGAAAGTCACTTAATCTCTGTTTGAAACTGTACGTGATTTGCTCCGGCAGCACGGCTTCTCTTAGCAAGTTCATGCACATGGATAAAGAGGAGGATGCCTTTGACATTTCTGCTGTTCCAGGAGGATGCAGCTGCACCTTGTCCAAGAGCCACAAAAGAGGGGTTATTTTGGGAATGCTCTGGATTTGTGTGTATCACTCTGCCTTGCTTTGCAGTCACTCTGTCTTTGAGACGTGTTGGAATATCTAGCAGATAGTGCATGAATAATAGTGCTATTTTTATCTTCTTTGCAGGCAAGAGAGGCCTGTCCTGGCCCTGGCCACCAGGAGAGGCAGTCTGCCCATGTGGAAATTGCATTTGTTTCGGTTCCTTGCTAAAAAAAGTCCAAGCTCCACCGCCCCTCAAGGTGAGGTGGTGTTTGTGAGCCGTTCCTTGGCCAGGCAGAGCTCTCTCCAGAGCAGCCTGTGCCCAGGTGAGCCCAAAGCCAGGCTCCTGGGGGAGCTCTCGTCTTTCCCATGCCAAGTCCTTAAACTATCTTTAGTTACAAACCTGAAAACAAACATGGTGAAAACCTGCCATCCTTCCACCTGGCATCCTTATTCCTGCAACCTGCTTGGAAATGGATTTTTTTCCCCATGCTCTCCTTATGTCTGGTCTGCTGAGCACAGGCAGGGCGCTGGGGCTCCAGAGCTCGCTTGCTTGTGCCTCACTTGTATTATTTCCTTTTGTTCTTAGTCACCCAGAGTAGATTAAGAATTCCTTCTTCTTCCCTTTGCATGGGAAGCCAGGACTAACAAAAACTGAAGGCAAATTTGCTACTACAGCTCTTGCCTTTGAGGGAATGGGATGAGGGAACAGGTTCAGGTTTGGCAGCTAATAGACACATAAAACTCTTCTTCACAAGATATCCCCAAAGTTATTATTCAGTGAATAATCATATAAATGAGGGGGTTGCTTAACAATTGCAGTCTCTAGTATAATACATTTTTTTTTACTCTAATTTGCCTTTGCAAGCTGATTTTTCTTGAAGCTGCAAAATTGAATTCCTTCCTGAGTGGAGGATCAGTTACTGCAAGAGTACGAGATGTATATTGGGTGTATGTTGAGTCAGGGGTTATCTGGTGTAGGAAAAATGATGCTTTCAGGACGAGAGCATGCAGATAAATAAAAATTTGTCTTCAGATGAGATCAAGACACCCACTCTGTAAACGTGAGGAGTTGCCAGACTTCAAATGTCACCTCCTAACTGGTGATGATGGGGGGTTCAAAGGTGAACAGACTCTAAAACTGTTTGAGTAGGTGTTTTTAAAAAAAAGCAGATTTCTCTTAGCATGGTAACAGGGAAGAGTGGGAAGTCTGACTCAACTTGTAGTGGATAAAGTGGCCAGGAGAGTCCTTAAGTCTTGAATCAAAAAAATATTAGGGTGAGACAGGTACTCTTAGGAAAAAAAAGGATGAGTGAAAGGTGGGAGGCGACCTTAATTTCTTGAGAGTATTTTCTTTTTCCTTCATTGTTCTACATTAACAGCTTCACTCTGGCTCTGTAAATCTCCTGCCTTTATCCTGGAATAACCATCCCTGGAGCTTCAGCCTTTTTACTAAAATACATTTGAAAAAAGCTCTAAGTGGAAGTTTAACAACCCCTCTCCACCAATAAAGATTGTTCAATAAAATCATAACTGTGTGTTCCTTGGCCCAAATCCATATATCTGATTCTGCACAGATGCAGAAGCATCCACCAGATGAACTTTGTCCTTGTTTTTTTTTTACCTCTGCATGCCCCTGTTTTCTCTGCCCTTTTTATGCTTTTGGTGCAGCAGAAGTTTCTGAGGTAGTTTTGGTTTGTCCTGTGTGAGCCTTATCTTCACAGCTACTTGACAGCTCTTTTAAAGCAGCCTTGCAAAGGATCCTTTTCTAACATAACATATCACCTAACACATGATTTTATGGTGGAAAGCTGTGTGTTGACAAACCCCTATTTGTTATTTGCTGTTTGCAATTTCTCCTGGACCAGCCTGCCTTCAGACTGGGTTGATGAACCTCTTTCATCCCACACTACTCTCTTTCTATTTAGCCATTTATTTCCCACTATACTCTTTAAAATCCTAATAGCTTTGTCTTCAGTGTGCTGTGCTTAGCATCAGCAATTTAGAATTTCCTTGCCAAGTAAGCACAACCTTTGTTTTGCTCAGGCACCACCTTAAGACTTAAAAACTCTGAGTGCAGTAAATCATATGGGGTGAAAAAAAAAGTCTTCCTTTAAAAATACATCTAATAACTGTGTTTGTATTTCTTCAGTGGTATAGCAATAACTTCTAAGTGCTCTACCGCTGTGGTGATTTCTAGTTCACTTTCAAAAATGCAGCTTATTGAAAGTGTCACTATTAATAGCTTTCTGGTGGTGCAATAAAGGATAATTCAGTAGGATATCCCAGTTAAGCAGGGTACCGTGTTTACTTTGGGTTTCTGCCCAGCAGCTGTTTATGCTGAAGTTCTGCACATAATTCAGGAATTAATCAAGGTGTAATCATGGGGACAATGCCAATGTGGTCACCATAATGTGACCTGTAAAGGCAAATTATGTAATTCATCTGCAGTTTGGTGTGATCGTGGCTAATAAGCTACTGATTTCTTGAACACCTTGGCCATATGGTAATGCTGTTGTTGCTGGTGCTACCTAGAAGAGGTAAAGAATGTAAAAAACCCAATATTTACTGAAACAGAGCTTCATTTTTTAAAATGTTTATCCATAAAGTGTGAAATTAGATTCCGAATACATAAGTATATAAAGCAGCATAAGCATGTTTCTGGGTGCAAATTACATGATCATTTGTGCATGTTTCCCTGCACAAAAGTGCAGGGAAAAACAACTGGTCAGTATTAGTGAGAATGAAGCATTTAATTGGATTTTTCATTTTTATTTTTAGCTTGCAAGATAATTGCCTCATTATGGGTGGTGGATTCTGATTTTATTTTATCAGTGTTAATCAGAACTACATGCAGTTCCCAGAAAGATGTAACCGCTCACAAAAGCCCTTTGGATGCTCAGAAATGGCTATTAAAAATGGAATAGTTCAAATATACAAAGATGGGATTTCTAGCAAAACAGCCATTTTGGGGAAGGGGGGGGACAAGAATAATTTTGTTTTGTTAAATTAATGGTACTATTTTAGTTAGCTGGGGCCTCCATTTAGAGCTCATCAAGACACCCATAGGAATAAATGAATTAGTTTGTTTTAATTGGATTATTTAATTTGATTGTTTAAATTGCCTTTCTGTTTATATTTGCAACCCTTTTTGAGCTGAAAACATTTTCTGATTTTGATTTGCATGTGTGCTTGTTGCGTATGCTCACTACTTTGATTCTCTTCCAAAGATCTTTTCTTTTTCCTCAGAAAAAAAAAAAATAGTGAAAATTAATATGTTGGCAAAATCCAGCCAGAAGTTCAGAGAGAGTTGTGAATAATGGACGCAGGATCTTTCTCTTCCACTGCTATGGCAATACAACAGTACCCAGCTTTTTATAAAAAGTGCTGCATTTTTAACTATGCCGTGAAAATAAATCAAATGCAGGAAACTTTTAGACCCTGACCCACCAGGATTCCAGGAGAGGACAGATGGGGTTGATCTGATGTGAACAGAGTTTTGCACTGCTTCAACCAGAGTGATGTACATGGAGCTGGATCCAGTTGCCATGCCAGGAAAAAACAAGTTGGCTTTGAATGGGACTTGTGGAAAGATAAACGTGCAGGGGATACACGGGCAGAGATTCTGCCTGCGCGTTACTCGCCTGCTTCAGCACGAGCTGGTGTAATTCCTGCCATTGTCTGTGTCAGTCTATAAAACTGCTTTATCAGATGGGGCTGATAATTGTTTGAACGTGATTTTGGCACACCAGGCATGAGTCTGGTTTGTGCAGCCTAAGGGAATCCTCCTGAACCATCCCCTCCAAGTCAATGGCAGCTTTGTCATCGACCGAAAGATTAAAGGGTTCAATAAGGTGAATTGACATAAATCAAAGTGATTTAACTCTGATTTAAACCAACAAGCAGAAAACTTTGATTTAAATAATTGATTTTAATCTAATTGTGAATTTATAGTGTTAGTGGTTTTCTCAGAGGCAAATTACTTGACTGGTGTATCAGGGTAAACGCACTGATTTGTGACCAAAGAGAAATTTAGCAGATACTTTTTTTTTGGCCAAACAGTGAAATGCTCCTCTCTTCCCAGTTATGTGGATCTTTTCCAGACCAGATCCGTGTTCAGCCTTAACTCTTCATCCATTTTCAGCTACTGTTTGACAAGTGAATGGGTGAGATTTAATTCAGTGGCTATTAATTCTCAAGATTAGTATTCATTTTCATCTGCATTTATTTTAAAACTGGTATCATGCATTTTAGTCACCATTTGGAGTGGATTTTTGTGGACACTAGAGGGAGTACACATTGTTTCAGGAAGTTTTAGTTCAAACCAGGATGATCTAATCTGGCACTGTCGAGCTAGATCTGATGTTAGTAGTCAAGTTTTTATATCTTGGGTCATTTATAAGGAGAAAATATAAAAAATATTAAGGTCAGATTTTTAAAAAAATCCTCTAAAAAATAAAAGTAAAATATTCCTCATGTTTTCTATGATGTAAAAGTGGAAGCTTGTGTTCTCCAGTGTAGTTTAAAATACAAATCAGGCATAAAGTGGCCAGGCAGGCATCAGGCTGGCTTTAGTCAGCACTGCTGGATGTGAGAGGGAGGTACCAACATCATCTGCCTGCTCTGTGCTCGAGGTGTTTCCCACTGGGCTCAGTGTTCTCCTTGCTCCATCACAGGAAATCCCACAACATGGCATCCAGGCAATAGAGATAGGAATTGGAGGATTGTTTTTCATGAAATTTCTAAAATCCACAAATAAATAAAAAGAGGAATTAAAAAAAAACAAAAAAAAAAAAGAAAAGGAGAAATTCAGTGCCCTCTGCATGCCATCCTGCTTTCTGTATTATTAATATTAAGGATGTGTGTTACTTGATTAAAATGAGATTGCTACAATCTAAAGTATTATTTGGACAGGGACTTGGAGTTGTTGTCAATGCATTAAATGGTTCAAGATGAATGAGCTTAGAGTCATGATAAAGAAAATGGAAATATTCCAAGTGTTCTGAAACATAGTAAGGTTTGGAGCACTGGTAGATTTTTTTTTTTCCCTGTGTTTTCCCCCTCTTTAGCCTTTTAACCAGTTTTAAGTCAGTTTCAATGACTCCAGGTTAGTTTCAGTTCAGTTACCTACATTCCAGGGGAAATGTATAGGTTATAATAAGAATAGTTTGTCTCAAATGTAATTTTATTGGCTTGTGTTAAAATGCATTGATTTTTTAGCTGAAATATTTGGGCTTCAGGGTAGATACATTTGTTCTGGTTAGGAGTGCACTGGAGTCAGCAGAGCTCTTGTGTTTCAGCAAATACATTTTTATTTAAAAGTAAATGTAACATTTGAAAAGATTAAGTGGGCATTAATTGGTCAGGTGCCTGCCATTCTTCAAACCTGCCATTATTTCTAACATGAAATGTTCTGACATTTAGAAGAGCACTCTCTGGTCATCATATTTTTAATGTATATAATTGTAAATCTGCTTTGTAATGTTGTGTTCACCTTACTAATATATATATTAAACATGCATAAATAATATTATCTCTTCCCATGGAAAAAATTCATGGAAAAGGCTGTCAAAGAGGAAATCTGCAGTTTTTTGAGAAGTGCCTCTTCCCCTATTTTTCCCCCCTCCTTATCATTCTGCTCTGGTCACCTCCCATTGAAAAACTTGGTCTTACTCCCTTCTTTGTGACAAGTCACTAGCTGAGAGTTTTGACAGAATGGAAAGGTCTGTGGCAATTGTGGATGGGCTAATTCTGGATGAGCTTTGGCTGTGCTTGCTGTCCGTGTCAGCAGATGGAGCTCTGATGGACCTCGGCTCTGCTGCCAGCACTGGAATTGCCTCACTGGCCGGGCAGTGCCATGCCTGGCACTCTGGTCCTGTGTTCATAAATTAAGTGCATTATTTGTGTTCTTTGTGTTGTTCTTTTCCACACCGGACGTGAGCAGCTCTGCCACAGATGGAGCAAGCAGGCTGGGGTGCAAATGGCTGATAAAGCCAATATTTCTGTGCTCAGCCAGACCTGTGAGCTGGCTGTAAACTGCTGTGCTCTCGTTGGGGAGGGAGGAGAAGCCTTCCTCTTGTTCCCTTCCTTCTGCCAAATACCCTTCCCCCTGACCAGCCTGTGCCCTGAGCATGAGGGGAAGGACATGAGATTCACAGTCTGCCTAAAATGTGCATAATTAAACCAACCACAATGTTTGTGCCTAATGTTAAGATGGAATACCTGGATAAGATGTGCAACACATTCCTGTTCTGGAAATGTTATATTACATATGTATGTCTGTCTTATGAACTTGAATATTTTTTCCACATTTGGCTGTCAAACTACCCCAAAATCTCATGCAAGATTCCAATTCTATTTATTCTCCCTTTACATCATGTAAGTCGAAGAACATTTTTTTCAGACTCTGGCTACATACAGAAGTCCCATCAACTCTAATGGTTGTTACTTGCAGTTAAAGAAAGGTAAATAGACTTTTATGTGGCTTAAATCCTACTAGTAAGACCATAAAAAAATTAATGACTTACAAAACCAAAAGCAATCCTGCCACATTTAATATTCTGCAACTGCAAGTCAACTTATTATATGCATTAATCAATTTGTCATAAATGAACCCCTGTTTTATATACAAGCAAATAAAACAGCCATGCAACAGCATATTTTATTCATAAACCAATATGCAGCAAAGCAAATGGACATAGATTTAATGTCTCACTTTTTAAATAAAATATGTTTACATCAATCTGCTTGTTATACAAATTTATGTAGCCTGTATGAATCAATATGTGATATATATAAACTACTTTTAAATCTGGCATGTTTGGTACTTCATAATTACCTCAATTTAATGAAAAATTCCTAGTTTTAAGAAGTGCTAGAAGCAACTCAGATTTTAATTAAAAGTTTTACCTTGGTTTTAAAAAGGTCATATTAGCCAAGGGGAGATAATGTCCTTTTATAGGAGCACATCTTACTTCTGTTGCTAATTGATGTTATTTGCTGAAGAAAAATTTATGCTGCTGTTAAGGCAAGAAAGAGGGAAGAAAAATCATTAGTGTTGCTACAATTTTTTGAGAATGATGTTTTTTTTCAGTGTCAGAATATTCATGCTTTGTCCAGTAGGTAAAAAATGTTTAAAAAAAGAAGTTCATTACAATGTTCTTAATTGGTGGAAAAACATGCTATTTTACTAACGAAGGAAAAGACTGCCAGGATGTGTTTACTGGTGAGACAGCAGCGTGTGCCTTGGTCCACTGGGAAATTCTGTATTAAAGCATCTACCTGTCCTTTGGCTTTCAACCCAGTCCTGACATTTCTTTTCATTTTGGTTGGGAAAATGAACTGTGATGTTCACCATGTAGTATTTGCTCACCACGCTGAATGCATGATTACAGAAAGAGACTTCTAGGTACCTTTAAATACCTGGAGATTAGAATGAAAATAAGAAATAGAATGAACAAAACAATGTAACTGTTCAAAGAGAATGTGTAAAGCAAGATCTGAGCGTCATTCAAAAATCAAAACAGGCAGGCTTTAAATCCAGAGAAATTTTTCTGAAGAGATGTTCCCTCTGGTGCAAAATACTCTCTTCAGAAGACTGAAATGTAAGGGGATTCATGATGGGAGGTGAATCACACCAAGGGGAAGACAAACAATAGATTGACAAAGGCAATCAAAGGAATACTATAAGCAAAATAAGAAAAGCAAGGGGAGTATTTTGACATCTTGATCTTAAGGAAACCTCTTCCCAGTCATCCTAATCCCTTGAATATGAAGGCAAGAGTTGATCTTGCTGATATAAATCTCCTGTAGCACCATAATTTCTGCCAAGGACAAAAAGAGAAACATTTTGAGATGTCATTTTTCCTTTGCCATGCACATGGTAATGGGATGCCCAGCCCAAGGACAGAGGAGTATTTCAGTAGAATTCAAGAAACCCATGCATGCAGCTGATTTTATTTAATTTATTGACTCCATCACTGCTTCATTATCAATAACCTCTGTTTAAGCCACTTCTTGATCCTAAAATGATATAAAGAAAATTATTTAGAATCACAGAAGGGAATCATAGAATATCCTGGGGTGGAAGGGACCCTAAGGATTGTAAAAATCCAACTCTTAGCCTGTGACAGGACAGCTCCAAGAATCACAGAATGTGCCTGAGAGCGTTGTCCAAATGCTCCTTGAGCTCTGGCAGCCTTGGAGCCATGACCATCTTTGTAACCTTCCTTTGGACACTCTCTGATGACTTAAAATCTTTATTATGTTTGTGAACCCAAAACTCCCCCAGGATGCGAGGGGTGTTTGTTGATCTTTCTAGGGCTGCTGTTTGCCAGTCCTCGAATTGTCCAGGGCTCTCTGCAGGGCCCCTTTACCAGGCCCTGAAGTTTCCAGGGCCATCCTTCTTGAAAACTGGGACCACATTTGCCAGCTCAACCTTGACCTCTCCAGATTCCCAAGACTGTTCCAAAATCATTGAGAGGCCTTGTGGTGATCAGCCAGCTCTTTAATTGTTCTCAGCTCAATCCCATCAGGCTCCATAGACTGACAGGGATCCAGCTGGAGCAGCAGGTCCCGCACAAGTTCAAGATTGACTGGGAGTTTTCCACTCCCACAGTCAATGTTATTTCTACACTGCCTTTTGCTATCAATGCATTTAAATAATCTCATTGTTTAATCTCATTGTTTCCCACAGTTCTGGCCAACTTCAACTATAATTGAGCTCTGGCCACGCAAATTTTCTCCCTACAGTGGCAAGCAGCATCTCTGTATTCCTCCCATGTCATCTGACATTGCTTCTGCTGCTTCTACACTTCCTTTTTTTTTTTGCCTTAACTCCAGAAGATCATCCCTGGTCAGCCATGTCAGCCTGAGGATTTAAATCCTGCCTTATCTGCTTGTCTTGGATTGCCTGTGTTGTTGGGAGGTGTTGCTAGAAAGCGACCAGTGCTGAGGGACCCCAGCAGAGATGTTTTCCCAGAGGCCTTTACTCATTCCCTGAGCAGCCTGAAATATGCTCTCCTCACGTCCAACTTTCATTAGTGCTTTCCCTCTTGTCACCAGGTTTTGAACTCGATTGTTTCATGATTGCTGTGGCCAGGATGGCTCCATCTCAGCACTTCACTCACCAGGCCCTCTCTGCTACCAGGCAGCAAATCAAGAGGGCATCGTTCCTGGCTGGTTCCCTCAGGAGCTGTACCTGAGGTTAATTCTTTCCCAGAGACACTCTCTGCAGTGCCATTGCCAACTGCCAGCTCCATGCATTGCAGCCCCTCTGTCACACAGAACACCACCCCCTGCCTCCATACTTGTGGAAGAAATTGGGTGGCTGCCTGGCTGCTATTTTCATAAAACTGTAATCACAAGGATGGAGCATGACAGTGACAGATGCACACGTAACTTGGCTAAATTTTCAAAAGATAAATTCGCTAAAAAAGAGCTGAGACACCTTTTGTTAAGGCAGTTACAATTTAAGAGACAGATTTACAAACACTTGCTGTTGGCTTGCTCCGAGAATCAAGGATCCTGCTGAGCATTAAGAATTATTGAAAATCAATAAATTCTTAGTGTGCAGAAGGTCAGATGTGTTTCTAAAATACAGAGATGTACAATTAAATTATTACAGTGCATATGTGCCTTGTTTAAAAGATCTCTTTACGACAGATTGTTATTCCCCTCAATCTATCAAGTAGTTAATTTTAAATCCTTAGGAAACACATATCCATATGTATGTTACTCTGGAAGGTTGTTATGTTGCTTTGAGCATATCAACACATATTTTTAAAGTTGTTTGTGCTTCTGTTTTCCTGTCAAATGGATTTCAGAGCCATTGTTATCTTTTATGCTATTTGCAAAGTTATCCCTCTGCTATTCTGCAGTGTAGCTCATGAAGTTTTCCATTTACATTTTCTCTTTGCCCTCCTAAACATCCCAGTGCTCTGTCTTTACACCCCAAGCCAGCTGATCTTTCCTGCAATTAACCTGGATCACTTGATCTGGAACATGAGGTTTTGGAAATCTCTAAGGCTTAGCATATAAATTCATGCATAGGTACCAGAATAAATCATTAATATTGCAAAGTTCTGTGCACTTCCTGCAAAGTCAGACAAGAGCTGTGCATTATTTGGTTTTTGGGGTGGGGTGAGTAGGTTCTGGTTTTAAAAATCTTGGCCCAGGTTCTTACTCTTGCCAGGACGGTAGACTTAGACTGTCTGTCGTGCTGTCCCAAAAGGTACCTGCAGTGTCCGATGATGATTTAGTGTTTGATAACAAAATTCCAATTTATTGTGGAAGCAACCGCTGGCACTGTGGCCTAGAAATCTTGCAGAGTCTGTTCTTACTTTGTGTTGGCAGTAATACCAGTCACTCTACCATTGCTTGTCAACACTCATCAAATTATCTTAAAAGTTCTGAATCATCTGTGTAATAATTAGTAGAAAATAAAAAATAATGGAACTGAGGGCTTTCCCAGTCTGCCTCAAAGATAGCAGAAGAGTGGAGATGGTTTGTCTCAAAGGAGTATCATCGTGGTAGTTGGCAATCTGTGCTTGATCGCATAAAAACACTCCAAAACCACCAACAAAAGGCAATAAAACTGTTAATCCCCCAATATGTAATGTGCATGTTTAAATGCAAAATGAAGTTCAGTGGTTTGAATGCTGCCCCTGGGCAATGATGGGCTGGATAGAGAGGAGTAGTATTTCCACCTCTGTTTGGGAAGAGACTTTCTCTGGTTTTGGTAACATTAGGAAGTGGTCATAAATTGCAGCTAGGGAAATTCCTACTAGAAAAATAAGCTTTCACCATGAGAAACTCTTCAGTTGTAGTAGAGGAGCTGTGGTATTTCCATCCATAGCAATATGCAGCAGTAAACCTGTCCTGCTCCAGCACAAACAGATTTAACTCTGCATTTAATTCTGCTTTGATCAAGGGATTTGGACCAGGACCTTTGAATTTCTGGGGGAAAAACAGGAGGGTCCAAGTGGTATTATTGTCTTGGAAGATTTTGAATCACCTTCACTTTTAAGTTATGTACTTAAAAAATAAAAGGTACATTAGCCAGCCACTGCAAAGTGCAGGAGCTATGAAAGAAGCCTTTAAAACTTGCCTTAAATTGCTCCCAAATAATGGGCTCCTTGAAGAGACAGTCCCATAGTTGAGGCCAGATATACACATATATACAGTTAGCCTAAATTATGGTCTATTTGAAAAAGATTTGTGAAAGCTATGGTGTCTGAGCAAGCCATTATTGTTGCATAGCACAAAATATCAAAAGTTCAAGAAGGAGCCACAATGTAAATTTGCAAAGGGAATTTTCAGAATACAAAAGGCTTTTCTTTAGAGAAGCTGTTTTGCCTGTGAAAGTTTTCTAACTAGTGCAGTCATTGCTACAAGACACACACAGGTTAACTGCTAATACAGTGATGGCATCTTAATGTCAGCTTCAGACAGGAGTTTTCTCTGCAACCCAACTTTTGGGTTGCCAGACTGGTTAAGGTGGATATGATGAGTGGCTTGATAAGGTGGAGAAGGACAGGTTTTGCTTTGCATGGTAACATTGATCCTTGCAGGAAATTTTAAAAAAGCCACTGAGCCTTGCCAACACAAAAACAGCTGGAAAAGAGAAAAAAAGGACTGGCAGAAAAAAGTTCAGCTTCAGAAGCTTGGGCTTGTCAGAAGCAGTGCTGGCCCTCAGGCACAGGGAGCCTTGAATTTCACTTGTCAATACTCTGAATGTGAAGCAGAGGACGTGGTGTGCCTGATCTGTATTAAAGGCTCTATAGCAATGTTTATCCTGTTGCACTTGGACAACAAAAATTAAAGGATGTTTCCAGCTTTCGTTGGACCAGAGGTAGTAATTAACTTGAAGGTTAATGTGGGAGGAAATAAAAAGAGAAATTGGAGAATAAAAGCAAACAGTTCCTAAACAGTGCTTGGCAGGGTCAACAAATGGCTGTAAGATACCCTGTAAGATACCAATTCTGCTCAGTGGCAGGGGCTGCTTAAAGACCACAATGTTTTGGAGAAGGAAATGCTTCTCTGGCATGGGTCGGGACTGTGGGAAAATGTCTGTAAATTATATCATTCCTTCCAGGGCAAGAGAGCTAATGAGAGGAGCAAATTTTAATAAATTTCTCTGAAAGCTTGTAGAGGTTAGGAAATACCAGGTTCATTTTCTTCTGGAATAGTCTGCATGTAGTATATACTGGAATAACAATAAGCTTGTTTTGACTTCTTGCTTTCTTCTTATTTTAAGTCAAAAAGCTGGAAGCTCATTTATCTCATAATTAATGTCTTATCACAGAATTTATGTGTTTTGAAATATGCCTATCTAATTATTACTATAGTAGTCATGGGGAAATATTAGAATATTCAATAAATACTTCTTAGTAATCCAATTATCAGAAATACTTGTCTGATAATAAAAAGGAATGGTGTAAAATAGTGCTGTTTAATGAGTGATGGCCTTACTCCACCCCTATGGAAATGACTGTCCTCATTTTGGAACCTGTAATCTATGAATAAGTTTTCTTTTCTTTTCTTTTGGGCAGTATGGAAGTTCAGAAGAATGCCACTTAGCATTAAATTAGTATGTTCGTCTAGAAGAATAAAGAACTTCAGGTTTTAATTTTTTGACAGCACCTTTGGGTCAGTTGCTGGATTTAGCTGTTCAGTCTTCCCAAGCTACACTAATGTGAGTTCCTGCACGTATGAAAAAGCTTTGTGAAGCATAACATGTCTGCAGACTTTTCTGTAAATGTAGCAAGGAAAATCAGACGAGATGGGTACATCAGAGGGAAAAATCCAGGCTGAGGGCTCAGCTTCAGTAAAAGTAAGAGAAGTAAAGGCTGTGTAAATTAATTGCTGAAGTAGCACAATGTCCTTTTTGAAACTGCAGACGAGAAGTGCGAGGACAAGACTGACTCAGGCAAGATTTTTTAAATTGCCAGCTTTGGGCATTTAGTTGCTTCCCAGATTCAGACAAGCACTAATCCCAACCAAACCACTGTGCATTCCATATTCATGAATGAAAAGCCATTTTTTACTGTCTGCTTCAAAGAAATTGTTCCCAGTACTGAGATCAGCCTCTGAAGGTAAAGATTTTGGATGAACAGGTGAGTTTTGAGAGCTGGTAAAACAATAGAAAAATGAATAAATGTCAACCCCAAGCATAACCAAAGCGGTTTCCATAGGAACACAGATGCGTGGCTCCTGTGCATGACAGATTTAGCAATTTGATTGCATGTTTGTTCTGACCTTATGATTGAAAAAGGCCATTTTTGAACTCTAGTATTTGAGGATCCTAACAAGAGCGTCATGCTAATGGCTCCGGAAATATCCCTAAACTCCTGTGTTAAAGTTCATAGCTGTAAATGACACGCCAAGAATCAGAAGCAGAAATTGTTAGGTGATGAGTTCCAGGTTAGCTTTGGCAAAGGGCTGTTCTGATGGTTAGGACAAAGAAAATGTGCATTGACATGTACTTTAATGTGTGTCCTGGGGATTTTGGAAACCAAAGTTGAGGTGACATTGAGCAGTGACCGTTATCCAATAATTGTTGTGTTTCCTTAGGTTGCCATGAGGGTCAATGTTCCCTAATGCTCCTTGGGTGGGACTCTCGAGGGCTCTGCAGGCTCTCCTGCTTCTGACTCTCTTCTCATTGCCAAACTAAACATAAAACCAAACGAACCAAAGTCTCTCAAGGCAAAAGATACATTTCATAGAAACATACATTGGTTTGGGTTGGAAGGGACCTTAAAGATGCTTTAGTTCCAATCCCTGCTGTGGATCATGACATCTTCCACTATCCCAGGTTGCTCCAAACCCTTTCCAACATGGCCTTGGACATGAGGCAGCCACAGCTTTGTAGAGGTGTGTAACTCCCTAAAGACTTTCGGAAATATAATTGATTGCAGATAACTTTTGGAATAATGTGAAACATTCCAGTGTCCAATAACTTGTGCAGGCTGAGCTTTTCACCTAATGAGTTGATTCTGCATGAAACTTTCTAATCTGCGTAAAGGTCGACCAGTCAATAATTTTAGTCTCTGCTGAATTAACACATTGAAATGTTCACGCAGATGAAAAAGCTTCTGTGCTAACTCAAGTGGCCTTGCTTTTCTTTTTTTTTTTCTTTTTTTCTTCTCAGATTCAAAGTCATAACCTGAGCAGTGGCCCCTCTGTTGTGGCACTCTGCCTCAGCAGGTGCCAGTGGCACTAATCACCTCCGAGACACCGTGCCATGACTTATGTCTCTTATTTCTGCTGTAGTTTTAAGGAGTGTCTAAATTGGAACATAA
>JAHLSL010000051.1:3373501-3519900 GCA_025920805.1 Petroica traversi
TGTCTCAGTGATGCAGATGTGCATATTTAGTTGCATATCTGCACTCTCATGAGGATCATAAATAAGCCCAAAATCTGGCATGTTTCAACTGTTGGAGTCATTGAAAAGAGACTGATAATGAAGATAAATTTGTGCATATGCTGTACTTGTTCTGAATGTACAATTGCTGCTCATTTCCGCGAGAATCAAAGGCGAGCTCTGAACTCTGGCTACTGAATGCTCCAGGATAATTTGCAAGCCCAAAAAATTAGTCCCAAAATGGGATTTAGTGATACCATTGATCTCTTTATTGTAGCAAGCTCAGGTGCTGTAACAGAGATCTCCACATTTAGACATCCTTTTTCCTCTGGTATATTTTTCTGGAGATAAGGATACACATTACGATCTGATGGTATTTTTCTAAGGTTTGTCATATTTTTTTCTGACAAAAAGATTTCTTTTGTTGCAGATCACTTATTTTTGCAAGATGTATGTTGCTGTTCAGAATAGTGGGAGTAGAGGATTGGGTGTTTGTAAACATTTTATTACATTCCCAGACATTTTCTTGTATTGATATATTGGTTTCAGCACTTATTTCAGTTAGTCAGAGATGTCTGAATGGAGCATCAAGGACACTGACCTCTGAGGTGGGTCTGTGACTGCTCTTGGACTACTTGAGTTGTGAAATAAAGAAATGGATTTCACCAGTTGAACTTTCACAGTATGACTGATTAAAATACTTCATTTTGGCTCCTCAAATCACCTTGCAGTGCAAAACCAGAATGTAAATTAGTGGTGCAAATTGAGACTGATGTCAGCATTTTTTTTTCCCTCTGATACAAAGTGTTTTTCCAGATCCAGATTTCTTTTTAGGCCTGCCGAGCTCAGCTGGTGCAGCACGGCTGAAATACCTGTGTGGGATGAGCTTTCCTTGTCTGGTGTGAAGCGAGCACACAGGATCATGAAGATTGAAATGACTATTTAAGCATAACATGATGTTACTATTCATTGCCCCAGATGATGATGTTATTAACGTATTTGAGGAATACAGAGCTTTTAGGCACTCAAATGCTCCAGGGTTGTAATCAAGTGATTGAGGGTTTCTTCCTTACGTGACCTGCCACCAGAGCTGTGGCACTTGGGGCACCTCACAGGCACATGGCAGCCTTGTCAGTTTGTGGAGAGCTGGGCTCCTTGGCCAGATGTATTTGTGAGATCCTGCAGGGAGCTGAGGAAATCTATGTTTCGAATACGCTGTGCCCTGCAGAGAGGGCTTTCATGTAGGCACTTGCTGCAGATCTTGGAGAAAAAGCTGAACTTTTAAGTGCTCACTGGTGTGCATCTCATCCAGCCCAAGGGAAATAATTGGGAAGTTTTTATAAAATACAGCCTTGCCATCAGCATTCGGAGGGGAATGGGAGAAAATGGGATCCTGTGGTGTGGCAACTGTACTCAGAATTGTAACAAAACAGCTCAAGAAAGAAGATTTGTGTGATGTGTTGTAACTAGAAAGAAGATCAGAAGCTGCTACCTCTACAGGCTTGCAAGTGGAGTGCATGAGACATATTTTTATTTCCTATTTCATTATCATTATGCCAGTCCTTTAAAAGCATTCCTGAAGAAGAGTGGCTCAGTGCTAGGAAGAATTTCATCTTTTCTGAGGCCGTTTTGTATGAATATAGGATTTTTTTTCTCATTATGGGAATGTTTGTTGTTTTTCCATCAAAACAGACACACCATGTGTACATCTGCCTATTAGCATATGAATGACAAAATTGCATCTAGAAATGTGATGATCAAATCTAACAGCGAGGGTCACATTTGGGTACAAAATCTGTCAGTGCTTTGCGACCAGTATAAGAGATTTGCTTTAGGGCGTTGCATTGTGTGGGATTAATCTAAATTAAAGTTCTGCTCTAACTGTTATTCCCAGGCCCTGAATAAAGATGCCAACTCTGACTTAGACTGGAAGGCAGGAGCAAGTAAGTAGAGGGAGCAGAGTTTGCCCTGTGTTGTTTTGTGGGGTGGAGTGTTAATGCTGGGGTAGAATAAATCTCATATATTCTTACACTTCCACAGAGTGAATTCTGCTTTTTCCTCCAATTCCCTGTTGTAAATTAGGGGTAGCTCAAGGAAGCTGAAGGGTTGCACTGATGCAAACTGCGTGCTTCTTTCCTGTTAGCTTCAGAGTTCACAGCTTCAGTAAAGTTTTTCATGTATGCACTCCTCTTCAGATTCCTGAAATAGATATGATCACAGGCTGGTGCCCTCAAACCAGCTCTGCTCCCCGTGAGCAGAGGACTGGTTATGTTAATCACCATGGAAAGGATGCATTTCACGAGAGAACAGAAAAACATTTTTTTCTCACCATTTTTAGACAGCCTTTCAAGAAAGCTGCCTTTTTTCAAGTGACTGCACTGTGTAATCTCAGATATTGTTCAGTACAGGATGGATCCAGGAAGGATTGCTGGATGATGCTGAGAGTGGCTGCACCCTCTGAACATCTGGGAGGCTTCTGTATCTGCAGAGTGCAGATCTCCACCCTGCCAGCCACAGCCTGTGCTGGAGAGGCACAATTTCTAATGCAAAGTAAAGCAACCTCAGAAAAAAGGTTACACAGCTTTCTCTTTTCATCCCTGAATTTTGCTTTTAGACTGAATGAGGCAGCTCTGGTTTATTCTATGTGGGGGACTGGTGGGGTTATATTCTTTAGGAATTTGTTTCATCTGCAGCATGCTTGACAATAAAAATGTCTCAACATCCTAATGCTGTTCTGCCATGTATGGAGCTTAGAGGCCAGTGTGGTTAAACCCCACTGCCAAACCAACAGTGGCTTAAGGCAAAACAAGTTAGCTGGGAAAAGGATTTCTAAACAGTATTTTTTTTTAAACCCTCATGCATTTGGAGTTTGGTAAACCGATCGAAACAGTCTTTCCAAGGAAGCTGATTCTCCTCTCACCCATGGGACAGTGAGCAGGGAAAGGGGTCATGGCTGGTTTAGATGACATGGAACATCTTTGAATTTGCCAGGGCCTCAGAGGCCCTTTGGCTTCTTCCTCTGAGCTCTGTTTGCTTCACTGTCAAGCTTTGTGTGAATAATGGGTGAAAGTATTGACATCTAAAGAGTAAGAGCAGTGAAGTCTGAAAGGCAGCATTTTACAAACTCCAGATGATACATCTTAGTGTTTAATCATAGACTCAAAATCACACACCCAATTGTGTTCATGGATTTTTTCCCCTCTTTGCATACAATTATGATAAACCAGAATTTCTTTAAGGTATTGTAGGAAGTTGTGTCAAAGGAGGCAAAGGGGGTTGTTTTGTGGCTCCATCAAAGTGTTTGAAGCACATAAACTTGGCTTTCATGATATTATCAATCAAATGCTTATTTTGGAGTTGTTGCCATCATCCAAGTCTTTCTTTGAAGAGGAAATCAGAAGGTCATGGTTTCACAGACTGTTCTCTCTATGGACCTGTGTATATGGGTTTTTGATTCAAAGAGTGATGGCTGGAGTTTGAGAACAGTTTAGAATATTGCAACTGTGTATGGTACCAGGGGGAAGGTTTTTAAAGGCTCAGAGGGGCACAGAGCAGCTGTACTCCTTAGGAAAGTTCATTAACTGAGTGGGAAGGACTGCTCAGATAACCTGCTGCCCTGGGGAGGTGCCTGGGTAGGTACCTCATGTGCTTTTTTAATATCATGGCCAGATTGATGCCTTTGAAGTTAGTGACACTCTGCTTTGAGCATATTTGAAATTACAGGCAATAGCTTCACTGTAAACATTTGCCTGTGTGATAGAGGAATCCATCTTTTTCAAAGAGAGAGCTGAAAAATCCCAATAACCCATCTTTCCTCTGTCATCCCTTACAGGTGTAATGTCATGGTGCTGTTCTTCATCCAGCTCCATGCTGAGTTAAAAGGAATCTATGTGGAATTTTATTCTTAATTTTTTAGAATGGCTTTTAGACCATGTATATTTTTGTTGCTCCGTCAATCTTGGTGAATGCAGTGACAATATTTTTTATATTAATAGTATGGCATTAAGTTGGCCTAGAATAAATCAGTGCCAAATTATTTACTGCCCTCTTATGCAAAATACTGCACATTCCCAGAGGCTTGGTTTGTCCATGTCTAAAAATATTTCAATTTTTTGCTACACTATCAGCTGCTATTTGTCTTTAAAGTGTGCTCTTTTTGTCTCAGTTGCATTACTGTTCCTTTTGCAGTACAAAAGGACGATGAGCTTTTTCCTACGGTCCCTTCCCATAACCCTGGAATGTAAAACTCACTGCCAGCTGAGGTACAAAGCAGCTGGCACCGAACAGAAAGGACACAAAAGACTGACCAGAATTCAAACTACCACAAAACAAAATGAAAATCATCTCCTATCACAGAAGCATCTCAGAAGTACATTTTCTTTGAACAGTGAAAACTAGCATTTAAATTACATAATGGACCTGAACAGAACCACAGAGCATAAGAGAAAAATTCAGAACACTTAGGTCAGCTGAGCTCTTCTGAGCTTTTCTTGGCTTAAAGGCAAGGCAATGGCAGATGAATGCACTCAAATACTGTAAAAATAATAATGCTCTCTGGTATTTAATGCCTTTCACTGGATGATTTCCAAGTGTTTTTCTTTAAATAATAGTTAACCATTGCAACTAATTTTAATATGCCTTTAAGGGTGATTTGACTTTGTCCTTTTGTATGTTCTAGAAACATGTGGCATTTTTTTGTTTTTCTATTTTGGGTTTTTTTCCTTATTTACTCCAGGTTAGAAATAAGGTAAATGGTAAACCTAGGAATAAAGTCAAGGTATTGTCAGTCACTCTGGCGTGTGAAAACAGGAGAAATTAATTTTCTCTCCCTTCAAGTTCAAACACTACAAATGTCACAGGCTGTCTGATCTGAGATTTATCTTGTCATTTCCCAAAAGGGCTGTTTTCTTTCCTGGTAGGCGAGTGCTTGCAGTGGGCTGCTCTCTGCCCTTTCCATTCTGGGAGTGGTCCTGCAGTTTGCAGAAGCCCAGATCTCCTAGAGAGAAGTTGTACGTAAATTTTCACCTGAGTATAAATCAATAAGTTTGAAAAATGGCCATAATCTGGGTACCTGGTACCTTTTAAAATCATTAAGCTATATATTAGGCAAAAGGAAATAAGAGCAAAATGAATTAGAAGTGAGGAAACTAGGTGGTTTTTTCACCTCTGATTTTAAGAGGTGAATTTAATAGAGGATCAATAGAGCTGGCAAGGGTCAGCTTTACTTTAGCAAGGTAATATATGCAGTTCTCAGCATCATCTTCTACAGCATCTCAGCCATGACTATCAATACTCTGTGACTCCTGTAGTGCATCAGTTTGAAGCAAAGAATGCCAATCTGCTGTCTTGTGCACTGATCTATGAGCAAATCTATAATAATGGAATTTAGTCGCCGAAGGATGTTGTATGAACATTAATTAACCTTTAAAAATAAGTATGAGGAAAGTAATACTGTTCCTGTGTCAGAGCCTGTGGTAACTGGAATATGAGAAGATGAGCTTGGCTGGGTTTTCAAAAATTGCAGGGGTTCATTTGGAGATGAAGGAAGGCCAAGTGCTCAAATATTGGGGTGCAGTTGTGTGCGTAAGACATCCTAGGAAATCAAGTAATCTCTGGAGATACCCATCTTCCCAAGCTGTGGATGGGCACAGAACCAGCATGTGGCTGTCCCAGGGGGGTGCAAGATGGGACCCCAGAGTCTCTTCATGAGGTGAAGGTTTCTGAGGTTTTATGGGAGCTTTTGCTATTAATGAGAGAGATTTTAGGCCATTTTGTACCTGTGTTGCCAGTATGGATTTGTGCTGATGCCTAGTGCCGATATCCCATAAGAGGAGCTTTGTGTGCCCCACGACAATGTGGGTTTTGGAGCTGAGTGTGTGAGTGGGTGAGATTCTGTGTGCCTGTACCAGCATCTCCTCTGGAATCGTGTGAACTCTTCCCTTTTTCCCTAGCATATAAAATAACATGTCCTTGTGACATATTATTGGCTCTTTCATTAGAGTTAATTCCTCCTCTTGTTTATTTTATTGCACTGACTTAAGAAATACACAATACCATGCCTGTCATTGCCTTAGGATTTTTTTCTCTATAAATATCATCTTTTTGATGATTCCGAGAATTCTGAGGAAAAAAAAAATATTGATTTCTCTATGTCAAAAGGCTCTTCTGTATCTCATAAATATTCTTTTTGTCAAGATTTAATAATTCGTTGTCCAAGCCAGTGCTTAAGTAGAATAGATTTATGTTAATACAAACTTTCTTTGGTATTAAGATGATCAATTTTTCAAGTGAGGAAAAAAGGGAAGGTGTCAGGAGCAACAAATGATCACATATACCATGGTTTACTTGTAACCTCCAGTTCAACCGGATGGTTTGGAGGAAGAGTTCATTGGGTAGATGTTAAAATGCATTCAGGGAAGGAGGTGCTTTTGCACAGCAACCTTAGGGGTGATATGGAGACTCTGCTCATCAGAGTCAGCAGGTGTTGAATCAAAATGTTTGCAGGATGGTTTTCCACAATTGTCTTGGACAATGACTGGGAATATGAATATTAGAATTGATTTTCAGATTTCAATGAAACCTGAAAACCCCAGTCCAGTGTGCTTAAAAAGCAGTTTCCCAAATTTCCTGAGCCCTTAGCTGGGTGCCGGCTGTGCAACCACGGGGCAGGGAAAGGCTTTCCATGGAATTGAGCAGGAGTCTCCACAGGCCAGGGCAATCCATCTCCTTATTAAAGTTGAGAGCAATTAGGTTGTAAAGTAGTTCATGTATCAGCGAAACCACAGTGATTGCAGTTAGAGTTGATGAAAATGAGACAAGGCACCCACTTTTACTAAGTGTGCTAAAAGCCAGTTGGGAATGAGCAGATAAAGACGGCTGGTTCAATCTTAATCTTTTGGGCTGTTTTTGCCTGTTGAGCACTTGATAAACTGGGAATAAATGCATATTACAGCTCAGATAAAGGAAAAGGAAAAATCCCAAACGCTGGGTGCATTGCCTGCCTTCGCCGGCCCACTTATTCTTAATGGATGTTCTTATGGGTGTTTTTATTATGGGTATTATCTCAATAGATCCACTGAGTTTTGCTGCTGACTTTCTAACAATGAGGAATACAATTTAGAAGTAAATCAGCTCCTAATTTAATTACATGGGCTTTGTTTTTAATTGCATGCTTCTACTAATCGAACAGCAAATTATGTAAAATTGAGGATGGAAAAAAAATTTGCAGGATATTTTTCTTTGTGGTTTTGGTAAGTCCTTATGTTACGAAATCATATTTTATCCACAAACTGAGTTGGGAAGGCAAACTAGAATGTAGATATTTTGTTACATGTTTATTGATGCTTTTTATTTTAATGGTACTCAAAGTTTGACTTGCTGCCTGAAAAAATCAGAGGGTTATATTTCTTTCTGCAGCAAAGTTTCAGACCAATGAGCCTCCTGGCAGGGTGATCAGAGCTGAGTTTCAGTGATGGCTGTACAGATTGCCAGATTATATTGTATATAATTAGCATTTGTTGTTCAGAATTCTTCTCGGTTGTACCAGTGAGAAGCCAGAAGTACTCTCCTGAGATCAATGCATTTTCTGTGCTATTTACACTGCTGAAATCACAGTTTAGCTCATTGTGTGTTTTTATAATATGTTGTACACTACTGTGAATGCATATTTGATTATAATAGAAATGTGATTAAATTTCAGCTTTGTTCACTTCACCTGCTTTTGCTCACTGTATCTCTGCTGAGATTTATTCCGGTGCTCAAAACTCTTCAACTGATTCATGTGGCTGCCAGAAAAACGAAAACAGCAAACAACAAACAAATAAAAACCCTTCTGCCAAGACCTTGATTCCTTTTCTTCCTGCAAACTCAGGTTTCATCTGTGCCACTGTGGCAAATTTATACATTGGGTATTTCCATTCCCTGCAGCCAGAGAAATAGAGGCTCGCAGCCAAACCGTAAGAAATGGATAGGTCTTCAAATACTAACTTTAAATTATAGGTAGTAGGTATAATTTCCTGTATTTGTGGCTTGTTTTCCAAGAGGAAAACTGAAAATTACCCTCATCTGTGGAACGAGGCTGGAGTGTCTCATGGCCAAACTCTGGGCTGCTGGTGTCAATCTCCGCTTTTCCACCAGAGCACCTCTGCAGTGCCAGGCACCCACAGCTCTGCATCAAACTCTGCAGCATTTCTGTCCTGCCTCTCTCCTTGAGAGCCAAGCTTGGGGTAAATCAGCCCTCTGCTTTAATGCCTGTCCACCTGAGCCTAACTTCTCCTGCTGTAATTTTTCTTTTAGTACATCCAGTTTTATGGAGTTAAGCCTGTGTTTATCGTCATGTACTCTCCCTGTTTCAAACTGAAAAAACTAAGATATCCTTTCTGAAAAGGAAGGGCAGGTACAGCCGTGGAACTTACCTCTTTGTATGAATTAGCATGACATAGTTCTCCTTTTTTGTGGCAAACAATGTGCCACTGACTGGATCAATAAAAATTGATTTTTGAATAGGGAGTAGAAGCAAACAATTGCATAAAAGGGGAAATAATCTTATGCTGAAAGCAATTGGGTAATACACATTTTACCAGGAACCGATGAGTGCATAGAGATGAAAAATAAAGCAGGACATTTATGACCTGGGGGAAAAAAAAAGAAGTGAAATGAGGTTTTAATTCTGATTTGCGATATTTTTATGACTGATATAGAACAAAGTATCTAATTTTATTCTAAGCAGGGTGATTCAGGGTTTGTTTTTTATTTTTTATTTTTTTTTAATCTTTGCTAGCTTATTTCTCTTCAGTTGTGAGAGAAGTGTGCTAAATAGACCCAGAAGGGCTTTCAAAGGATAGATTGCTATTGCTTGCGCTTGTACAAAAAGGTTAATTATGGAGGTTGGGAAAATGTTGCTGCTTTAATGATAAGGGACTGCTGTACAGAAATGACTGACTGAGCTAGTTTTCAGGGTCATCTTAATTTTAAAATAAATGACAAAACATCAGGCTCCTTGATCATTCTGTGCATTAAAAATGAAAGGTCCGACATGCATGAGAAATACCTAATGATCAGAAAATCTGAGATAGGTAACAGAGGAGGAGCTCAACCAAAAAATAATTCATTAGAATTTCTATGTAACACAATCTTTCTAGAAACTAATTTTAAAAAATGTACAGAACCAAAGTTGTAGAATTTTTGCCTGAGTTTATAGACTGTTAAATAAAACAGAATTTATAATAAATTAAGCCGTAATTTAAACCTCATTTTTTCATGCTTCTCTTCATGGATCCTATTCTGCCATTCCAGTCAATTAGGCACTGTAGAATTTCAAAGGAGAGCAGAACTTGGATTTTATTGTTGACATACTAAACTTGACATATTATCACCATTTTTGCTTTAGTATTGATGCTGTAATACAAGCTTTCACATAGAAAATATGTATTTCCCCCATTTTTGCACTAAAGACTGAAAAAGGGAAAGGTCTGTTCAAAGTTTGTACCACACTTTGATAGGAATATGAAGGCCAGTAAAGTACAGTGTTTACAAGAACATACAAGAAAGACCTACCTGTCAAAAGTGATTACTTAAGAGCATCGCCTTTATAAAGTGCTGAGAGCAATGGTGGGTGAACCTCTGTAGGTACCAGAAATTCACATTCTGCCTAAATAAGTGTTCTTGAATGAATGCATTGAGTCCAGTAAAAATTGCCGCAGGCCAGTGAACCTGTGAGAAATCCTGCAATAACCACATGTCTTCAGGGATGACATCCAGGTGCCCTTGAGGGTCTCCTCCGTGAGCAGCCCTGAGTACAGGCTGTTGGGATCCTGGGCTGTTCTGAGCTGGGAATGGTTGGTGCTCTGCTGCCAAGCCAATCCCGGAAAAATTTCACAGTAGAGGGGAGTCCTCTAAGGCTACATTGAATTTATTCCTTAATACCTACTGTATCTATTACCTTATGGCTTTGGACTACTGTCATTATTTTAGGTCACCTGTAAGACTCAGAGCTACATTTGAGCACCAAGCCTAAGCTACAGAGGGTTGGAGTTTTCATATTCCTCTCTTGTTTTTTGTAGTTGCAGGAATTTTACATTAGATTTTCAAGACAGACATTTTGTATCTTAATCCACCCTAATGACTTGCTTGGATTGAAAAGAATCCTCCCACTGCCTACTGTTGGAACAGAGTATCCATGGGAAGTGCCCAAGCAACAATCTCATCAGCATTCCCGAGATTCTCCGTTTGGTTTTAATTCTCCAAAATCCAATACCCCAGTATTTAAAAAATTTATAATCCTAGCCTGTTGCTGTTGCAGTCAATGAAAGAATACAATCAAGTAATGAAGAATTGGTAATACAGTAGAAATTAGCAAAGATAGATATTTGGAAGTTATTGCATTAATTTAAAATTCATTGAATTAATGAGCTTTGTATAAAAGTTACTATCTCCAGATGCTTAGAATGAAAACAGTTATTAGAAACATTATTAGTGTTAAAATGAGGAAACATTTTGCTTTTTCTCCTCATTTTTTTGTGCATGCCTTTTGCAGTTTTGAAATGTGTTGGTCTTACAAATTGTGACTGTGCAGGAACAATAGTGGTGGAAGTTCAGTGGAGATGAAATATGGGATCTCAGCCAAGCATTACTTATGTGAGTTTTTAATATTCACATATTTTGGCTTCTATTTGTTCCTTTGTTGCTTCTTAAGTGGAAAAAGTGTTTGAGGAGACGCCTGACCCTCTTGGGCTGTGTCTGGGCAGGTTTTAGTTCAGGTCAGCAGTATTTGCTCCCTAGCATCACAGTTTCCCAGTGGCTGCACACACTGAGCTTGAAACTCTAACAGATATATAGGAGGTTGTAGCTATTCCTTAAAATTGCATATTAATTATATATATATATATAATATTTATTTTTTTTTATGAGCTGCTGTGCTTCTGCAGTTTGTCTCCTGTCTTGCTGGTAAGAGTTACAAGACTGACTCCCAGAATTACACACAACATTGGCTACCATATCCTACAACAAAGAGCAAAACTGATGCTTGTTCCAGGGAGTCATTACTGAGATCTTGGCAGAGACAAAACGCTGGAGTTAAAGAAAATACTACTGGGGAAGTGATGTGGGAAAGTTGGTCATGGATGCTGAGGCTCAAAGTGATGAGAGCTGGAGCTGCAGGAAGGGAGGGACTGCCTGGGGATAGAGAGGGCCACTGCAAACAGAGATAGGTGGCATTGCAAATGTCAATTGGCAACTGGAGGCAAGCCAAAGACTGGAGAAGAACAGCACGTAGTAGGAAAACACTGTGCTCAGCAAGGGGGTTAAGAGCTTGGAATTTTGTGGTTTGTTCAAGACAGTCTTGGATGCTCAGAAAACAGAAAATTAGAATTATGGATACTGAGAGTCTGTAAAGTTATGGGGATGAAAAAGACTGAAGGAGGGGTTGGGAGGAAAAGCGTTTTAGTGTGACCATGTTTGCAGTGAGTTGATTGAGCCAATGCTTTGGTGAAGACTCCCCAGTGCTGGAGGTTTGCCTTGGGGAGTGAATGCAGAATATCTCTGTGCTCCAGAGATCTCATGGACATTAGACACCCCTGGCTCAGGCTGCCTCTGAGGTCCTTTTTGGTATACAACATTTAACTTAATTAATACATTTTTTTTCATGTGTAGTGTACTTAAAAGCAGAGTGTCTTTTATTGACGTGCCTCCCCCAACTAACCTAAAATATAAACAGTTGGTTTTATTTATTCTGAAACATGGAGCTTTGTTAGGACAAATAGCTCAGTTGGCTTCTGTTTCACATGAATACAGGAAATAAATGTTTTCATTTGCTCTGGTTGTTCCATACTAGCATATGTTAACATTTTCAACATAAGCAGCATATATAGATTTAAGAGTTAACCAGGACTTAAGTGTAATTCCTCTTGAGCATTTAGCTATTAATTTCTTGCAAGTAAAGCCATTGAGTTGCTTATTTAATGACTTATTTGTTTATATGGAAAATCAATTAGCACAGCTCCTGGGGTTTCCTTACCTTTTCTCTTCAAGGGTTCTCCCCAGGAGCGGTACTGGCACAGTGAGCTTTTGGCATCCATGAAGTGCCTCGGTTCACAGGGGTTCCTGAGGTGCAGGAACCTGCCAAGTCAGTGCACCAGAGCAGGGGAGGAGCTGGGGACTGAGACCTCAGAGCCTTTAAACTTGTTCTTACAGCCAGCATTATGAAATACCAGCCTTGGGTATTGATGGGGAAGATAATGTTAATGGAAAGGAAAGTGTCATTGCTTTATTTGAATAATTAGTGGCTCCAAAAGGCTTAGTTCCAGCCTGTGCTGTATGAGCACTTGCAACTGGGTGTTTTTTCCCATTTTTTCCCTGCTTTTGTTAAGAGGTTGGTGTTCTCTAGGACATGTTGTGTATGTGCTGGGGAGGAGTGTGCTGGAAAACTCTGTGTGGGGGTGGAGGGAGAGGTGCTGGGCTCATCTCTCTCATCTGCTGCCAGTTCAGCTGGTGGCCCCAGGTCTGGTCTCCTTGGAGCAGGAGAGCCCAGTGCCTCCAAACTGTGTGCTGGGCCTTGCTGTCCCTGCTTTGAAGCAGCTCTCCACCCTCTCGGGAAGTCTCTCTTGAAGCCTCCAGCATTTTTTTCCTGAATTGGCCCAGATTCACAAAGTGGTCTGAATATGCTTGCCACACTGAGATAAATCAGGTTTTTTTCCACGTAAAGTCAATTATATTCCCATTTATCTGTCTGCAGATGCTTATTAACAGGAAGTCATCTAGTCCAAGAAATCACAAAGCAATATCTGTCGATGGGCAGCGAACCCCACACATTTCTCCTGGCACTCAGACACAGAATGGGCACCAGCACGGACCAAGATCCCATTGGAGCTCGGGGCTGTTGGCAGCAACATGTGCTTGGAGCTACCAAATCCCAAACTGAAACAAATGGCAGCGACAGCACAAAGGAGACACGTGTTGTTAACATTATTTTGACACGTGAAGGAGTGACACTGAAGCTGGGTGAAAAAACCCATCCCTCTTCACCACATAACTCTTATTTTCAATAGACGTTCAAGAAACTTGATTTTTAATCCCAGATTTCCCTAAAGACTCACTGTAAATAAGAAGGGAAACTGTAAATAAAACAGCAATAACTGATCTTCTAAACTATTTTTCTTTTTAATCTTGGTATCACAGAACTTCACAAAGAGCAGCAGATATTTTGACAGTTCTATTTAGCTTATTTGGAGTCTAAATATTTAATTTTTTATCATAGAAATGAAGAGAGAGTGATTATTTTTAAGGTGGCAACTATTGAAACCATCTCCTTTACATGGATTCTAAGAAGTCTGATGACTTAGAAGGAAACTGAGAAACAAGGAATTATGCCTGGTTGGAAATATTACTCCTCCAAGTGAATATTGATTTATTCAAATAATTGTGCCCAATTTTGAAACTCAAAATCTATAAAGTCAAAGAGATGATTATTGTTCACAGATAGGATGCCATGGGTCATTTCCCAGTTTATTAACCCGTGCTGCTCAGCAGAGGAAAGGCAGAGCAAACACCAGATCCCAACTAGAGAGAGTTTGGTCGTTGTGTTGGGTGTTGATGAAGTGAAACAGTGACATTCAGCAAACAGGTTTTAAGGCTTGTGTGGCAGATATGAAATTCAGAGTAAATATTCCTGGTGGACTGTGGAAGGCTTTGCCATCAGCGTCTCCGATTGCCTCCGTCAATCACAGCCCCCCCCGGGGACAGTTCTGGGCCTGGCCTTGTGCTGCACAGCCTCATTGACTTTTATTGTGGGATGTATTTCATCCTCTGCAGGAAGGAAACAGAGCCTGTGCGTGCAGCTTCTTCTGCAGAGCAAGGGAAGGAGCTTGTTAGAGATGGGATCAGGACAGCCCCTTGCTCTTGGTTGAGGAGGAAATGGACTTTTGACAAGAGGGTGTAGTGATGGAACAAAAGAGAAGGGATTCAAAGTGACAGAGAATAGGATAAGATTAGATATTGGAAAAAGTTCTCTACTGTGAGGTTGGTGAGGCCCTGGCACAGGGTGCGCAGAGAAGCTGTGACTGCCCCTGGATCCCTGGAAGTGTCCAAGGATGGAGCTTGGAGCCACCTGGGATAGTGGAAGGTGAATGGAGGGAATGGAGCTAGATGGTCTTTGAAATCCCTTCCAACCCAAACCATTCTGTGGTTTTATAATTCTCTGCTCTGTTTTAGAACACATCATGGGCCTGAAATTTAATTAATTAATTACACTTTTCCAGTACTCCGCACATACTTTCAAGTGTTATAATTGTGCCCAGAGTGACAACAATGTCACCTTTTTTCAATTTTCACCTCTACAGCTCCATGAGAGTCTGACATGTGCAAAAGGCAGCCAGACTGAGACTTAATTCTGCAGTCTGCTCCTGACAGGAATATGTGCATAGTACACATTAAAGTGAAGGGATTTCAGCACAGGAGCAGTGGTCTGTTTGGACACAGCTGGAAAAACTGGAGATTAAGTGTATTATTTCAGAACAGCAGCTGTGAAGCTGGTGACTCACTGCAAAAACTGCTGACAGTATCCTGCTCTGCATGTATTTTTAACATACACAGTAATACATGTATAAAATACAGTTAAAAATAAAGAGTATTAAATTCTCATTAGAATAAAAAAATAAAAAGTGCCGTAGTTCTGAAGCGGAGAAAAAGGAAAAAATTCAGGAAAATTCAGGAATTTCAGGAAAAATTCAGGTTCTTGGAAGTATCAGAAGATAAATAAAATAGGTTACATCACTAATTTGTGTTCAAGCTGTGGACATCATGAGTTTGGAAATGTCTGCAAAAAAGTGGAAAATGCAAAAATTTTTATGTGGTTTTGAGGGAGAGATTGGAATAAGTGCTGAGAATGAGAGTGGCTTGATCATTTTGAACATGAGATCAAGGGAAATTAGGGTAAATGAAAAAAACTTTTAGTGCTCTTTAAGAAGATATATACTTTGTGGAGTTGGGAGAGGTTACTTTCATAAATGAGCATGTTTCACAATAAAAATTCTCAATTCTGTGTTTGTAGCCTTTGTGCCAAATAGCTCAGCAAGGCTAAAGGATTGCACATTTCCACTCAGTGGAAACCAAATGGTGTCACGTGTACTTGGGTGCAGCTGATCAAGAAAAGTAGAAGATGGTTTATCATTAAAGCCCACAAATCACTGTGGTTGGATCTTTCTGGGGTGCCTCAGCTGGCTGGATGTCATCCCTGCTGAGCAGTAACTGAGGAATAGCATTCCCACTAGGGCAAATTGAAGCCAAGGAGAATTTTGTAAGTGTTCCCAGTTAATTAAGGTGTTACCAATTCAGCAAAAATAATAAAAACCAGTAAAAAGTGCAGTAAATGTAGTTACAAGTAGCATGTTTTAATGCATTCTTTGATCATTCATCTCCTGGTCAGCATTTCTTTGAAATGCTCCAAAAATGAGGAGTGTAACTGTAATAAGGATGGATGTGAACTTCTCCTGGTGCTAAAGCTCTTGATCCCCACTCACACCTACACACTGACATTAACTGAAAGCACTTGCAATTAAACCATGAATCCAGGTGCCTGCTGGTGTCGGGAAAATGAGAGAGAGTGATGTTATATTTTCAAAATATCTGTAAACTCTAATGTCACACATCTCGCAGCAGGTTGAAAGACTTGCTACTTTAGTTGTGGGAGGAAAATCTTTCTTATATTAGCTCTCTTACCTTTCAGATGCTTTTAGAAAGGCTAGATTGTATAGCTGAAAGGAAAAATATTCTGCCTGAAGCTAAGAAAAAAAAAAAGAAGTCAGGCCATTTTCATCTTACTACAATTAGAATACATCCATAAACCATGTAGCTCAAAAATTGTTTATGAACTCACAGGTCTGAACTGAATAACCATCTGTAAATTTTAAAAATTAAAATCCCTTTAGGAAGTAGTGACCTCGCAGAGCTTAAATTGCTTATAAAATTCTGAAGGCTGAATTAGTTAGAAAAAGTGATGAACTAGATAAAAAATAAGTTTAAAAAAATCAGTACAAGCTGTTTTTCCCCATCTGTCCAAAGGTCTGGAAGAAAAGCCTGACTTCTGGCTGAACTGTCTGGTGTTTGCTGTTTCCCCCAGTTTGCTGCTGATCGTGTTTATGATCAGACCCCGGCAGCTTCAGCAAACAACTCGAGCAGGGCTCAGCTCTGAGTCATGAACTTTCTCCAGTGGCTGCGATCGATGCTGCCCATGGGATGGACAAGCACGGGCTGGGGGGAAAGAGGAATGTCAAACAGGGCTTATCCAACAGAAACATTCCTTGCAAACCACAGGTGGAACCCAGGTTACAGAGGGAGATCCATCCGTTGGGCACTGGAGAGGTGCTCGTGTTGGGGCTCGTTGGGGATGAGGCGCTTTCCATGCAGAATTCCCATGTAGATAAAAGGGGGATGCTGAATGGCAGCCCTGCACGCTGGGCTGTCCCAGCAGAGCTGAGGTGATGTTTGAAACCCCTCTCTCCCTGTGCTGCAGGCCCTGCACCGACAGCAGTAATGGGGCTGTTGTCTTATCTCAGCCGGGGGTGCACAGCTCTGCTGAGAAAGGTCTCGCTCTGCTCTTTCTGCTCTTCTTTTGTGTCAAAGGTGATGCTCCTGAGGAAGTTTTTGGTGGTGGCAGCAAAGTTCCCCATGGCCTCTGATTGTCAAATGTTACAGAGGCTTTATTAAATGGTAAATAAGATGCTGTGGAAGGAAAGGCCTGAAGAGAGAGATCTTGGCCAAAATAGTGATGCAGAATGGTCTATAAAATATCAGGCAAGTGAACTCAAACAGGAGCAGAAGCAAAGATGCCCATATTGCTCATTATGGGGCACCTGGGGGCTTTTAAAGCAGCCTGAACTTTCTGCCTGTTAATTTTTATGTTGTTTTGAAATCTGATCATCTTCACTACTTTGTGAAAATGCCATTAATTTAAAGAACTTTCAGCCAGAGTTGGTTATTAGCATGCAGGGGTGGTGGTACGCAGAATTCATTGTAGGCCAAAATGCTTTAGTCCATTGCCCTGTGTACAGGATGGAGATCAAATCTCACACAAACTGATGAAGAACTTCTCAAAGATCACTGTCTTTTAAACAGAACTTTGAAGCTGGAGTTTTAAAATTCCATTATTTAATGTTTAACCATTAAAAAAAAGTACTCTTTAAAGAGCAGGTAGCACTGACATGATGTCATCAGCTTTTCATAGAATCACAGAATGGTTTGGATTTGAAGAGACCTTAAACATCAGCTCATTCCAACCCCTTGCCATGGACAGGGACACTTTCCACTATCCCAGGTTGCTCCAAACCACATCCAACCTGGCACTGGACACTTCCAGGGATGGGCACTCACACTTAAAGGATTTTTTTTCTTTCAGATACAAACCAGAAGTTGCCAAAGTAAGACTTAAAATCTGAAATGAACAGAATTGTTGTGCCAGTGGTGCAAAAATAACAATTAAATTCCTATAAGAGTGAGTTTTACTGCACATAGGGAGTAATTTGTTTTGTAGAAAAGCCCAAGATTTTTCTACTAGTTAAAAACTTGTACTTGCTCTATCAGGGTTATGATAAATGGCTGAGCTGTATTGGCTACAAATTAGGTCTGTTGACTTCCTGCTCTTCATTATAGGTAGTGTCAGATTTGTACCAAAAACAGAGCAGAAAACAATAGTAAAACTCTGGTAGAAGCAGCACAAAGTCTCAATAGTGTACAAAATGTCACTTAGGAAACCCTTTGATGTTTGTAGAAACAGCGCATTAGCTTTATTTGTCTGTTCGTTCCATTTGCATTTCTGTGCTCTTTGCTTCCCGAGGAAATCTTTTTCCATTTAATTAGCCACAAAAGCAAAGATACACACTTGTTAACAGGCTTAATTTGCAGCACTGTGCCAAAGGTTCTTCTCAAGCCTTTGTGTGCAGTGTGGGAAGAGAGGACAGTTTCATGCTGTTCCTACCAAGCCCGTAGCAGGAATGGCCATTGCTGCTTTTGTGCCATCGTTTCCAGTGCGCCTGCTGTTGGATTCCACAATTTTTGCTCCTAATCAAGTGTTTAAAAAGCCCATCTCTCACCTGCCTCGCCACCTCACACACCTGTAGAGCTGTGGGTGACATCACCAATTGTGGGTGTTGCTAAACATGTGACTTTCAAATCTTAAAACTTCAGTCTGGTGCATGCTAGGTGTTTGCACAATTTAATATTATCAAAATTTGGGGTATAATCTCATGAAAACAAATTTTGTCAATATTTTCTAGAATTTTAAGTGCACTGAAGATTATGGTCATCTATTGCCTTCATGAATTTTTAGAACCACAGTAAAAATAAGGGTGAAATGTCATAACATTAATTTTTCTTGTACACAAATATAATAGGATTGTTCTGATTTGCAGTTATTGTGTAGACTTCCCTTTGTGTATGTACTTTCTATACTAAATCATGCCAAATTTGCAGTGTGATTTTTTTTTCTGCAAAGTAACTTTTATTTTGCCAGTTCACATGTGCCATTAAAAGGTACTTTGTCTTGTTTTTTTATTCAGACAGGTTGTTTGCCCCCTGCAAGCAAGGGGGATAAAAAAAACCCAAACCAACATTCCATCCATCAATAAGGATTATGAAAGGTAAAGAATAAGAATGACAGGAAAAAAAGTTATGGTCTCCTTTAAAAAAGAACTTATGATCTAAACTGGGTCCTGGACTCCAATCAGCTTGTTGACCCCAAGAACCCCCAGAATAATTCACTGATACATCAGTATGTTAATATTCATGAGCAAATTCTATATTGCAATAAATTCAGAGTGTTTCAGCCTCAGAAAGCTGCCCTGTGTAATTCAAAATTTTCCCCAAATGAAGGATTACCTCTCAAAGAAAACAAAAATCCCTGCTTCCCAGGCCCTGTGTCCAGCAGCGGTTATTCCTGATGCCAAACACCCTTTTCCAAACAAATTCCTTACTTTAAATTAATCATCCTACTAAACCAACAGCAGTGTTATCCCAAAGGATAGCTTCCAAATCATCCAGGTTTCCAAGTCCTGACAAAATGCAGCTGAGAATTTACTCACTTCATGTGTTTTATGATAGCAGAAGGTGACTGAACTGTCAGAATGAAAACATTTAACAGCAATAGTTTGATTTCAGGGAAATGGAGGTGGAACTGAGACAGAAGCCATTGCTTTCTGACAGTGTCTCCCAGATTTCCTTGCAGACCAGCAGGAGAGCTGCTGCCTACTGGGAGCCTGGGAATCCCTCAGCATCACCCATCCTGCCTCTGACAGGAGCTGCTTAGGGAAGGGAATTATTCTGCACATTTACACAACAGAGCGAGTAAATACCATCATTTTGTCTCCCAGCAAAAATTAATGACTTGCTGATCTGTCTGGGAGTTTTCCTGGAACTCTTGTGTAATTGCCACACTAAAGGTTTGCAAAACAGCCCCTTTGAAGTTTAAGAACCAAAGGCTGTAGCAGCACCCAGCCCCTCTGTAGAGCACTTGTAGAATTGGTGTGCAGATATAAATCAGCATTAACACATTTCTACATTTCATAATCCCTGTCATTTTTAGCACAGTAGATATATGGGCTACTTAGGCTATATTGTACAAGTTTGGAAGCAATTTAACTCTTTAATTACACATTTTATGTAGTAGCAAGTTACTAAATTATACGTATGTAATTCACACATTAAACAGTATATTGCCCTCATGCTCTCTGCTTTTTAATTCCCTTCCTAAAAGCAACATCTGCAAGTAATTTGTTTATAGGCACATTTTCCATGATTTGCTGCAAAATAAGATTTGACTCTTTTATTTTATCCTTTTAGTTGGTTGCCACCTTTTCATACCCTTAAGACAGTGATGTACTCTGGTGTTTTATAGTGATCCACCCTCCCCACGTTCCTACTGAAATTTCCTGCATTTGGTGCAAACTTTTGCAAGACAGGGGAGCTGCATTTTCAGGTCTTTGGACAATGTGGTTTAGAGCACAATGTGCATTTATGGTACAGTTTGCATGGGGAAGAACTTACCCTCCACACTGAATGCTTTGGACTACCTTAAATGAGAACAACTAGGAAGGATAAGAACTCCAAACAACTGCTTTATTAATTCTGTTTCATTTCAAACAACCACTGAAAGCCACTCCAAAAGCAGTTTTTATGGATGCTTGCTCTGTTGGGCTGAGTGGATTTATCCCATGTTGGGACACTCTTTCAGAGGGAAATCCTGGGAAGATTTTCCGATGAGGCAATGCTGAAACATTGCAATTGATATTTTTTATAAGCTGATTTTGGTTCTCAATTGCAAATTATACTTGCTAACTGGTTTATTTTGTGTTTACAAGAAGATGTAACACAACAAGGATGGGCTTGATTTAAAATAAATTATTTGGAACCATTTAATTTTTTTTGAATGGTCACTTATGCACATTTTGCAGATTTAAGGCTTGTCCATAATTGGGGGAAAAAAAGAAGAGTGCAGAATCTATATTATATAGGGTATTAGTTCTGTGCTTCGTATCTGATTTGAATACATTACACTGTGCTGAGTCCAGAGTATTCTGTGCCCCCTCCAACCAAGCAAGTTAATAAAAGTCTGAGCCTTATATATTTGTAACATTTTACTGACTATGCTATATATGTAAATTGAATTTTTTTAATCAAGAAGAGGAAAACTCATTGGTCATGTCTGACTTGCATCTAGATTCATTGTAGCATTGAGACTGAATTTCTACTTAATTGAAAATGCAAAAATATAAGAGATTGCACATCTAGAAACATTGCAGAACCTTTCTCTATTTGTAGAGAGAATGAGTTGTCTGCTTTATCAGGCAATATAGGGTTTTCATTCCTGCCATCCCTCTCATAAATTAATCATGATTTATACGTGGAACTACAAATGATGAGTCATTAACAGTGGCACTGCACCCAGTTCTGGATAATATGTGCACACAATGCATATGAACCACATAAATCTGAATGCATACATAGGCAAAGAAATGATCAGTTACAGTCCTGTGTGCATAAGGACACACCAAATGCTCTCCATCTGCAAAGGGATGACCTTCTGCACTACCAAATGAATTACAAAATCTTTTCTAGCAGCTACCAGTGTGCAGATCATATTCTTAGAGCACCCATAAACACCCTAGTTACTGCCAATTTGAGGAATTTAGCTCAGTACTCGTTTCTTTCTTGCTGCTATGGGAGGAAAGAAATCCTTCTTGTTAGAAGGACAAGATGTACTGCTGGATTGTGTCCTGACAAATGACCTTTCCCTGGCTTTAACAGCTCCAGGAAGGGTATCCTTGAAAGTAAGTGGGTGTTTACAGTTGCCATTTGAATGGACAAGCACCTCACCTTTCTCCTGGCCTCTTTGGGTGGTGAGGGTGAAAACTGCCTTTTGACATACCCATCCTGTACGTTTCTCTTCTGCTGAGGGACAGCCTGAAATGTGCTGCTTTTGTTTTACTAAACTCTTCGGTTTTGTAAAAATAGACACGGAGTGTCTTGCTGAAGCAGATCCAAGCAGGATTGCTCCTTGTGACATTGTGTTTCTGCATGAAGGGGGAAAAAGGCACCGTTGCAACTTTTCATGGAGGACAGACAGAATCCAGCCTGCCTTATTCATTAGGCCCTTTCAGGCTGTGACCGTTCTGTCACAGCTGAGGTGACAGGAGGCCATCCTTCACAGTGATGAACATGTCAGCCTATTCTCTCCTCAGCTGTCACCCTATCATTATGCATATGGCAGAGAGAAGAAGAAGAAAAAAAAGAAACAGAAAAGATGCTACTTGATTGAAATATGGATTTGTGCAGGCAAAAGGATCGTGGCTCAACAGGTGTGAGCCCTGTGTTCGGAACAGGGATGGAAATAGGACTCAGACATCACTGGAGTTTGCCCAGATGCCTTGTATGAATCGTGTGGGGTGCGAGGGGTTCTGTTCCTGCACGGAACGTGTGCTGCTGATGCCATTCATGATTTAGATACAGGTAAAACAAACTTCTTTTAGCAAGACTGCAGCTCTGTCTTGCAGTGTTGGTATTAATAGATACAGCTCCTATGCCTAACCTACACAAATTAAAGGAGGAATATCTAGAAGGACTTTACCGAGTGGCTTGTTGCCTGTCAGCACCTCTGGAAAGCAAAGCTGTGAGTCAGTAAGGGTCGGAGGAACAGCTGCTCTCAAAGGAGAAGGCTCTGCTAGAGCTGAATGAAGGGCTTGCAGCAGGACCTTGAGTAAATGGCTGAATTGTAAGAATCTTTATATAAAGCACAGCTCAGATAATACAAATTTTATTTTCTGTGTAAATAAGACAAAGCAGCTACACAAATACCTGATATTAAAATCCCTGTTGTGGTTAGAAATCTGCATTAGTGTTACCATCCACTGTGTAGTGCATTGATTTATGGGGCTCTGTGACTGTACAGCTGTCTGGAGAGAGCAGAAACATCCCGTGCAGATTTCACAGCTGCCTGGTGTCAGGAAAAGTGACATTGAAAGGCATCATATTTGAAGTCTGGTTTAGAAGGGAGTTTTGTTGCTGCACGAGCATACATTGAGTATGCTGTCACTAAGTTATTTGAAAACATGATGATAATGTGACAGGAAAAATAAATGTGAAAATGTTGACCTGTGTAGAAAATCAACTGTTGAAGTAAATCAAGTGTTATTCTTGTGATGACCACAGGAAAGTGTTTGACAATGTGATACATGAAGAGAAAATGATATCTAGAGGAAGGGTACAATAATTTTAGGAAATACTTATAATTCTCACTTTCTGCTTTCAGGTTAGACTGATCAGGGAAAAATAAAACCAAATCCAAACTCCTAATTCTTGTGATTTTCATAATACATTTAGTCTGTTTGAGATTCAGTAGTGATAAAAAGCTTGCTGGAGAAGCCAAGGACTGCATAAGAATTAAAAAAATAAATAAAAAAGAAAGGTGATTCAGTGCGCTGGCCTAAACTGGATCTCATTTGCTCTACTTACTGCAATTGAGTGGAGACTAATTTAAGTGTTACTTACTTCAGAGGTGCTTCTCTGATCTCCAGTCAGGAGGGAAATGTGAACTCAACTATCAGCCCTCTGTAAAGAGCTTTTTGTTGTGGCCCTGAAAAAACCCCACACTCAGGACTTTTTAAACTTATATAATGTGTCTCAGTCCCAATTGCTCTATCTATCTATTAACCTACATATATCCATACTGGGGAAAAGAGTGCAAATCTGCCATTTGCTATTTCTGTGTGCCCTTGAAACTTCACCTAAATCAGACAGAATAGGACCACTCTGATTTCCACTAGCACCACAAAGAGCTGGGTTTCACAGGGAGAAAGAACCAGGACTCTCACTGCAGTCACTCAGTGTAGCTGCAATGTGTTTACAAAAGGCTTTTATTATTATTTTCAGATTAAAATGTAGCATCAGTGATAATGCACTTCCTTGTAGCCACACTCTAGGCAATAACACATCTTTTGAAGTGTGATCAATGCTGTGTGCAAAGCTTCTTCTTTTTAGAAATAGAAATGCTGAATATTCTCTTACAACTTGCTTTTAAATTCTGCCCTCCACTCTTACTCGGCTTTAATAAGAGCAAACACCACACAAAAAAATAAAAGGTCATTTATGACAAGAATGTAAATATATGGCAAATCCATAGCAAAAATATGCCTTGGAGTTAGTTGGGGGAGTTCATTCCAGTCTAGCTTTTGTAAGGGTAGAGTAGCTTAAAAGATTTGTTTATCAGCAAATATTACTCTTCATAAATTTCATACTGTGCTGAAGATTTCTCCCTTTTTCTTTGTCTGCAGAAGCAAACACTGTCTGTGGCTTCTTTAAGCTGATCCTATGCAATCCCAGCATAGGGGGAGCTGGCCTAGATGGATATTGGGTTTTTTTGAGAAGGATGAGCTTTTTAAATTTTTAAACTTTTTTCTTCAGGAGCACTTATTTCACTCAGTGAGGCAAAACGAGCTATATTTGGGGGGGGAAACAAAAGTAGAACAGAAGAACTAGGATGGGTTCAAATGATGTTTAGTGGCTTTGCTAGCAGAGCTGCATCACTGTAATTGCTGCTGACAAGACTGGGCAGGGTAAAGTTGCTCCAGCACGGGAATGAGGGCACTGGAGCTGCACAGCTTCCCTGGAAAGCCCCAAATCCCAGCCTAAAGGGCCTCCCTGCTGCTCTCAGGTACCCCAGGGATTAATTACATGGACTGGTAATTAATAGGACAAAAACTAGATTGAGCTAGTACTGTTCCAGCTCCCAGAATTTTGAGCATTACCTTAAAATGATCTATTTCATAGAATCGTGGAATCCTGGAATGGTTTGGGTTGGAAGGGCCCTTAAAGCTCATCTCCTTCCCAGCCCCTGCCATGGGCAGGAATCCTTTCCACTGGACCGGATTGCTCAGAGCTCCATCCAACTGAGGCTCCTCAAAGGCTTGGGAATGGATCTGAGTCTGAGCTAAGCAAGAGGTGGGACTAAGAAAAGCATAAATCTAAAGCAAGAAAATCCTTGGCTGTCCAAGGATTGACTTTGTGCTGGGTTTCTTTCATTTCCCATCTGCCCCCACAGAGAGCTTTGGTTTCTCTGTGCCTGTTAATAAGAACCTGCAGGGGGACTAATAAGATGCTGGGAATTTTTGGGGGGCACAGGTAGTGTTACACTTTTAATTAATTTCAACAGCAATTACTGTTTTGCTGCTTTTTTGTTTTTATTCCAAGACCTGGGTTGTTTTTTTTGGAGCACTTGCACCCAGGTCTCATTTTTTTTAATTTCTGCCGTTCTCTTTAAGTTATAGAGGTGTTTATTTACAGACAAGTGAGAGGTGCTGGGAGGGGCAGGCATCGTGATTGAGCTGTGGGCTCCAAACTGAAAAGACTTTTAAAGCTGGGTCTTATTAAGAGCGCATTTAATCAGGGAATGTGACAAACAATTTGTTGTAAGACACATAAATACTAGTGGGAAACTAATTTCAGTGGCATAAAAAACAATCAACACTTGCATATAAAGTAAATGGAAAACGGGTGCCCCTGCACATTATTGCTCCTGCTGTGTATCACAGTTATTTACAACGATTACTTTCTGCTCTTGATCAAACCAGGCCTTTTTATTTCCCACAGAGTAAGGCAGGGACAGAAAATATTCAGGAAAGTACAAAAACAGCCACAGGATTTTCCTTTTTGTCCTTTTTAGTTAGTCATATTTAATAATCATAAACTTCCTTGTTGCTTAAGAGCCTGACCTTCTCTGTTAGCAAAGCTCGCACCTAAAAATCCTGCAAAGTTTCAATTTCTAAATGTCAGAAAATATCAAATGGGTGCAGAAGATAAGAAGCAAGTCAATAAATGTTTGTATTCTTCTTTTGATGCTCTTTTGTATTTCATTTTCTATGAAAAAAAAAGTAACCCCAAGTTTAATTTCTGCTCCAAATAGAAGAAAGAAAGGGAGCAGAGCCTGGGGTAGCAGTCAGAAAAAATATTGATTACAGTTCATAGCAATTTGCTGAAAAATAAATAAATAAACTCCAAATGCCTGCAAACTATTTAGGAAAAAGCATACTGTTTCCTATGGTGGGAAGAAGTATAATTAAAAAGCTATCAACAGTCTGAGGTTGTCAAAAATACTTTGTCACCTGAAGCACATTCCTTGTAATTATCTTTTGGGCTTTAAGCTAGATCACCATTAACCTCCAAAGAAGAAGGGTTACCATGCTTTCTGGTGTGAGAAATTGTATCATCATGTAAATTAAACCCTGTTAGATAGTCAAATTGGATTTGGGAAACGATTGAGTATTAAACCTAGTCATGTATATTATCCAATGACACAAAGCATGAAAAGCTAAGAGGGAAGGAAACAGAAAATTATTTTTTCCTTCCTTAAAAATCTCTGCATTCTTGTACAAAAATCTACATATTTTGGGTGGAGATAAAAACAAAAAGCTGAGGTAATATGTAGATCTCTATACATTTTGATAACTTTTATTAAAGTTTTTATTTTCCAGAGCATAGGGAATGAGACAAGGCAGTGCTGGCTGAAAATAATGTAACAGTCCTTGGATCACACATATCTATTACCCAGGATCTCATTCCCTGACACGTAATTGCCACGGTCGATATGCAATGTCTCCTTCTACCCAAATGAATCAAGTTTACCAAATCTCCTGCTGATGCATCTGCTGCTGCATGGAAGGAAACTTTCTCCATCTCTGCTTGGCAATATAGAACACATGAAAAAATGTTAGCCAATTGGTGAAAAAAGTAATAATATTCTATAGAACATAAAAGGTATTGTTTAGGAATAAAAGAAGGGGGGAAATATACTAGAATTTTCTTTTTACTGTGCTTTACTCTATTTTCTTTTTATTGCTTACAGCATAGTCAGTATAGGCCGGAGGAATTTGTGGTTTGCATCCAAGGAGAAGAAATTTCTTTTAAGCATAGACTTTTTTCTCCTTAGCTTTTCTAGCAGTGTTTACAAGATACAGTATCTCAGTGACCAGCATAAAATGAAGGGTGGTTTCAGTCTGTTGCCAGTGCTGGAGGTGAACCTGCAAAAACACCGAGTCTCTTCCTGCAGGTGTTTTAGATAGGACACCTTAAAGTGCATCATGAAAATTTCAGATTTCAAAATTGTTTGTGGTGGCAAAGTCGTTCCTTGTCCTGTTTCCTTCACCCCTTCTGTTTGCTGCCTGCTTGCTGAAATGCCATCAGCTCTTGCAGAAATTTTAAGTTCATGCCAAATGTCTGTTTCCCGAGCCCAAATGGGGTGATGGGGGCTCAGAGTGCCCCTCAGGTCCCTGGCTCTGCACAGGGAGCGGCTGCGCTTGGCTCAGTGTTTTCAATAAGCAAAAGAAAGAAAAAAACCCCTCAACTTTTCACTTGTGCGAAGAACTGGCAGAAAGGAGAAGGCTGAACTTCATTTAAGGGCAAGGGAAGAGTGGATGATATATTTTTCTCAGGAGCAGGAGTGAAACTCAGACCTTTGCAAATTGCTAACACCCTGTTCCATCATTAAGGAGCACACGCTTCTTTGTAGTTGCTAAATATAAAAATAATTTCCCGACAATCTCCAAAGCTGAGAGTTTAAATTTACCTTTTTTTTTTTTTTTATAATTTATTTTAAAGAGAACCTTTTTTTTTAAATTTTTCTGCCAAATTACTGCATGTTGACAATGGTCTGTATCCAGCATTTACAGTCTTTTTGCTTTCAGCTTGTGGAAAGTGGGTAATTGAAGTGGTGTGCACAACAAAGGAGAACATCCATTGGTTCCATATAAACCTTTTAAAAGCCTCCCAACGAAAAGTAAGGCAGGCTCATATGAATTGCAAAAGGACACAATTAATTTGTACATGAAAGAAGATTTTTAGTATGCCATTAGCCTCTGTAATAGCCAAAAAATAAAAAGGCAATCATGGATAACCTTGCCAGAAGTATGACAAACTGCTTGTCATGAAGAAGTTTTGTATTTTAAGAAATGCATAATGTTTTTATTAAAATTACTTTGTTAACTCTTACTTGCTGCCAACAAAATATTTAAAAAATATTATTGAAAGGCATAGGATCATTTCAGAGTAGTCACGAAAAATCAACAGCATACACTGACACAAGTGGAAGTGGTCTTGGTTTTTGGAAGAGTTTTGAATTTTCAGCAGAGCAGTTCTGTTTCATTTCCTCTGTGTCCTTGTGCCTTTCCATATAACTTATTAATGGAAGCATCAGTTAAAAAAAGCCATGAGGAAGTTATGAACCTCTGTCCTATGTCCCATATCTTTAAGAAGCTAATTTTTACATTTTTTCTTTTTTAAAAAAAAGTCTCGTCTCATTTTCCCCCCTTTTCTTCTTCCTAAGTTAGTTAATCTTTTTCAGCATATATTATCTGCATATTATATAGCATATAGCCTATTTTTAGAAAAAATATGTAAATTCTTAGAATTTATTAAGTGGTTTTATTTCGAGCTATAGCTAGCCAAGGTCATAAACTGCTCTTGAAGATTCCTTCTAACAATGAAAGTTAAATTACGCTACAGGTATTAAAAAGACAAGACTGGGTGACTGATAAATTATTTTCTGCATACCATGAAAAGAAAATGAGTCATGGGATTTCAGTAGCCTGATTTAATCAATAATTCTGTAATTCCTAATCAATCATAGCTTACTTTTATCCATCATTACAAGGGTGCAATAATTGTTAGTCCTCAATGAGAGTATCTGGCAGCATTAAATAATTTATAGAATAATATAGGCACTCTTATGGAACAACAAGGAGCTGGCATCTTGTCAGTGATTGTGAGAAACCATCATTTATGTTAATAACACTTAAAATATCTCAGTGGACTGAAGAGACACCCCTGAATCTTATAGCAGTAATGGGAACTACAGACTGTATCTACTGGAAATAAGGTGGGAGATACTTGCTGGAAAGATGTATTTCTCAAATATTGCATGGTTTACAATGCTTAGTATGTATTTATTTTGGGAAAAAAAATCATTATGGCAATTTATGGAGCAATAAACTGCAGTATGGGTGAATTTTACAAGCCTTCCTTGTGTGCCCACTCCGGAAGAGTCTCATCGATTATCAGTCTGGTTTTTTTATCAGTGCTGCTCATTTCTAGCTCCATTCATATTCATTTGGTAGCAGGAGAAGGGACAGTTTCTCAGTGCCTGTGGCAATCAAGACAATTTATCTCCAGACAGAAATCTCCTCTCAGAGTCACAGAGCTCCGGTGGCAGCAGCTCCATACCTGCTCTGTGAAGTCCTGGCTCGTCTCAGCCCAGTTCCCTCCCTGCTCCTTCCTCACCTTCACATCTTCCCATCCAAAGGTTTTGATTCAACTTTTTTATAAATCTGCTGGATTGTACAGGTGAGGTCTTCAGAAGGTCCAGTTGGATCTCTTTGATCAGGGTAGGTTTATGATTGTCTGTGCTGTCACTGGTATATTCTGCTCTACACATACACATATTTAGGTTAATCATATGAATTATGTGCTGGGTGTTCCCCTTTCTCTTTTCTTCTTTGATGCTGTAAATCAGTAGAAATCAGGACTGATGAGACACTTGCAGTCAGCAGATGCCGTGTGGCAGAGAATCTGTTTTCCACCATTACATCCAGGTTCTTCTTCCTCTGTGATCCTTCTTTGCCATTTCTGACAAATTTCTCCACTCTGCCGTGCTTTATTTCTCTCATTTTTCCTTCCTCTGGATGGATGCTGCCTTCCTCAGTGTCTCATATTTTCTCCAGTTGTGAACTACCAAGGCTGTGCTTGGCCCTGGGCAGTATTTCTTTTATCCTGCCCTTTGCTGTGGTCTGTTCCCATTGCAGCCATAGCAAAGCTTTGCCATAAATCCCTTTTTCTGCCTCTTTTCCAGCAGTGGAAATAGCCCTCTTGATGAGGCAGCCAATGCAATTAATGACAATTACAGCCCTGTTTAGGATTCCCCCTGCAGGTTTGCACTCTCTAACGCCACGGTGGAATTGAACATGGGGACAAAGCTCTACAGCCTGATCTAACGTGAAGTGAGCCCTTGGATGGGCAGGGGGTCAGACCTCCTGAGGTCCTTACAACCCAAATTATTGTCTGGTTCCAAATATAGCCTTCTTCCCAAGGTATTCTTTAAAGAGATGTGTAAGGCTCCCTAAGGATGCGCGAAGCATCTCCTCTCCTTTCCCATCTGGATTTCTGCAAAATTTCATTTTGCCTCCCAAAGAATCCACACTTGAAAGCACAGTCAGGGTATTAGGCTTCTTTCCAGAAGAGTTAAAGAAGTATCAAGCTCCAATTAGTCAGAAACTTCTTGATTTTTTCGTGCTTTAAGTTCTGGGAGAGAAAATCAGTAATGACTGTTCCTATAGAGAAAATGGGGAATTAAATACAAAATAATAATAAACCATAAACTGGATTTTACTTGAATGATCCTTTCCGGGCCACTAAAATTTTCTTGGCTTATATATTTAGAAAAATAAAAAGTAGGTGAAGGATTGCACCTTTTGCACTCTTAAGTTTTGACAGGAAATGTGGAAAGGCAAAGAATCAGACTCACCCTGGCATGATTTGATCAGATTGGAGGAATTTACACCAGGGATTAATTTGGCCCAGGAAGCTGGTAATCATGTACCACAGATGTTACAGTATTTGAAGGCAATGGTCCATTATAGCAGAAGGAACAATATTATGCCCCAAAGGACTTATCAAGTGAATGAGATGTTGAGAGGCTTTTTACACAAACATTGATTCAGTACTGGTTGTAAGACCCAAAGAAAATTAAAGACTTCACTGGATCTTAACATTGGTATCTCTTTTAGAGCTGCCAGAGGGCATTTTAATATCATCCCCTAACTGCCTGTATAGAAATGGGCAGTTCAATATGCAAATAGTACTTCTACTTCTTTACCAATAGTCTTAAAAATATTGAAAGAATGTCCTCATGTGTAGCTCAAAATCTTGCATTATTTTTGCCTTATTAGAAATGCTTAATGCAAGGTCTTAAACTATTTTCAAATATCTCTTTTTAAGTAAATGTCTGAAAATCTGTGCACATTTGGGCATTTTGAAAACCAATCACATAGTTTATCATTGGAGGACAGAGGTCAGAGACGTATTAGAAATAGAACAATTACAGTTTGTACTCTGTGATTAAATATCAGAAGCATTAACCAGCCTCAGCGTTACAGTCATAATATTAGAATAAAAATGACAGTTACTCTTGTAAAAGGCTAATGAGGTTGCACATGTATAAAGCTCTTCTGTAGTCTCAAATTGGATACAGACCTGCACAGACTGATTCATTCCACCCACTCAGAAAAGAGGAGACTTCCCAAATCTTTCCTTTTCCCCAAAGTAAGTGCTGAGCCCTTTATTATAATCCAGATGAACTCTGAATCACTGGTGGCTCCTTCCCAGCAAACCAGCTGGTTAAAGCAGGCAGCTCAGGGGCTCTGGCATTTTGGGTTTTCCTTCTCTGGGCAAGTTGTAAAGACAAAGATGATGAACCTCAAAATGAGCTTTTGTTTTCTTACTACTTCTTTAACTGACACTGGAAAGAACTTTCTGGGCAGCTCGAAGGATCTGGTAAAGCCCATTTAACTTCACCTGGTGACTGCATAATAATTATGTTTTATATCCTGACAAAATGTCATATTCACTTTCTCCTTTCTTAGCAGTTTGAGTTCTTTCCCCTGGTTCGTTTGTTTTTTCTGCAGTGCTCCTGAAAGGTCACATGAGTCTCAAATTCTGCAGGTCTTGGCAGCAGCTGTGGACTTCTCTGCTGTTGCTGTTTTTCTATGCAAGTGTTTTATTTAGATTAAAAGGCAAAGCACATTCATTCAAGGCTTAGGCAGTTTAGCATAATTAATTGCACAATACAAATAATTTAATTAAGTTTAAACATTGCTGAATTAAAGTCCTCAGAAAGCACATTTGCCATTTTCATAACGCCAAACATACTCTCTCTGTCTTCACTGGAGATTATTTTTTTCTTTAGCATACTCAGCTCCAGGAAGTGCAGACAAGAACCCAAACCTTGGTGAGGGCCCCTTGCACATGTAAGAAGAGGATCAAGTGCTCTTCCTGTGATTCCCTACAGTGTTGGATGAACATAATTTTGAAAAGGCTGAAATGATTCATGTCTCTCTCTGCCCCTTCAGTCCTCTCCTGGACAGGCTGCCCTTGCCCCAAAAGGCTGTGTATATTGTATTGTTGTGTTGTGTTTCACATGTCTGTCCTGCAGAAAATGGATTGAACCTGTCTGTCAGCCCCATATGCCCTCCAGATAATTGTGATTTCTTCATAACTCTTTCCATCACTGGGAATCTTTTAGCGACTTAAAAATAAAGTCTTCATCAAGTTGGCAATCCCTCGGGCTCATGGGTCTCCCAACACCCCAACCATTGATTCTAATTTATTTATGCAGCTAGAAATGAAGTGCTGCTGTCTCTGCTGCACTGGGGAGAGGGAGCAAAGTGCTGTGAGGTCTCAGAGACCCAAGCTGCACGCAGAGGGACCATGGGGTGTCCTCTGAGAGGTTTGTCCTTAAACCTGCTCGTTCCTTTCGGCTCGGTGACTGTTTTCACCTCCATAATGCGGTCACTGCTAGTTATGCCTAGCACTGCATATTTCTGCCTTTCTGCTACTCAAGAAAAAGGTTAAGAATGAAAATATCTGCCAGCTAAGGTATTTTCAAATGTTTTTCCAAGATAGAGTCCAGCCGACACATTTTGTATTGACAGCTGGCGAAACGTTCAGAAATGACATCTGCCCATTAAAAATATCCCTCTTACTTTTCCTTATCCCCGGGGATTTCAAGACTGCAAATCATTTTCATGAGAGATAACCTTAGATCAAGTTATGTAAAAATACATCACTTCCATCAAGTGAAATAATCACAGTATGATACAGGAATATTAAGCAAGTGCCTTCCCGCATGGTGTGCATGGGAATTTTTTGAGCTTTCCTCTCGGTGCCTGCGATTGTTATTTCGTATTGTGACACCTGTAATTGTATATTGCAATCTAGATTTTAAAATCCTGACAAGGCTGCTCTGGGTTCCACTGCATACATAAATCCATCGCAGCAGACGAGATAGATTTTAAATTGATGGTGCCACACCAAGCACTGAAATAAAAGCAGTAGCTGCACTTATCCTTGTAGACTAATAGCTGCAAATGATTTTATGAATCATTAGTTCAGATCCTATAGTCCTACCCGTTTGAAACCATTTCTAGATTAATGCCTTTTTGTCTGTGATATGATATTAATAGGCAACTGAAAAGCATGCAGTTTCTAGTGGTGTGTCACAGCAACATTTTAGTGATGGAAGAGAGTTTGCGGTATTGGAATAACTGATGGATTGCTGGGATTTGGGTAACTGGCAGTTTTTTCAGGAGACTGTCTCCTGAGAGCTGGTGTCCTGTGAGAAAATCTGAATTGTGAGCATGGATTACCTGCTGCTGAGTAGTTGTGTTTGGATGATAACTGTTCTGCTCTCCTGAGACTCCACCTGCAGTGCTGTGTCCAGCTCTGGGGTCTGGAAGTGTAAGAAGGACATGGAGCTGCTGGAGTCAGTCCAGAGGCGGCCAAGGAGATGCTCCAAGGGCTGGAGCCCCTCTGCTCTGGAACCAGACTGGGAGAGCTGGGGGTGTTGGCACTGGAGAAGTGAAGGCACTGGGGAGATCTTAGAGCCCCTTCCAGTGCCCAAAGGGGCTCCAGGAGAGATGGAGAGGGACTTGGGACATGGTCAAGGAGGGAGAGCACCAGAGGGAATGGATTTAAAATGGAAGATGTTGGGTTTAGATCAGATACTGGGAAAAAAAAGTGGTGAGGCCCTGGCACAGGGTGCCCAGAGAAGCTGTGGCTGCCCCATTCCTGGAGTGTCCAAGGCCAGGTTTAGTGGGGCTTGGAAGGACCTGGGATAGTGTCCTTGCCCATGGCAGGGGGGGTTGGAACAAAATGCTCCATAAGGTCCTTCCAAATTCACACCAGTCTGTGATTCTGTCATTCCATGCGTAGGGCTCTCTGTAAGCTTAATAATCTCACAAAAGTTTCAAATATAGCTCTGTAAGAGTAATTTATAATTATGCTGAATGAGAAAAACTGTTTAAGTGGTTATTTTAAAGCAAATGAGTCTCAACCACTACCTTTCAACTTATTAGGTATTTGATATTAATGACACTAAAAAGATGCAATAGAATTGGGTGAAAAAATAAAACCTGGTGTGTCTGTTCCTCTTTAGCCAGGCAGAATTACAGTTGTATTTTCCACCTTCCTGCCGCCTTCCCTAGGGAATTTGGGGTCTCTGCTCTCCAGTGAGTGCACAGAGCCAGGGAGATGAGGCTCTTCCCTGTGCATATTTAGACAGTGATGGTATGATGTCACGTCTTAACTCAATGGCAGGAAAAAATCTATGGATCTGTTGTTACTTAATTAGCTCTCTTTATCGTGCTGCTGAATGCAGAGGATCAGAGGTTGGCAATAACAACGTGATATAAGGACCTGCGGTGCTGGAGGGCTGACACTTGAAAGGGATGCACTTTCTGTAATGATAAGGTCTTGGAAAATGTTGCAGTTTTAATGTTGTTACTGCTGCATTTAGTTTGCTTCTCTTTCTACAGTGGGGGTAGTAAATGATTTGATTTATTTTGTTTTGTGTCCACATGAGAGACTGACATCCTTTTATACCTCATTTGAGACAAAAGTTAGAAGAGAACTTTTTTCCCCCCTCTTCTTCTACTCTACTCTGAATTTCTCGGGTACAGTGCTAAAAATAATAGAAGTCTGTGTATTTACCAGTCATCTGTAAATAAAACTTGCAGGCATGCCTACAATTTAAACTCCCTATGATCTTACCATATATTAATAGGTGCAAAAGTCAGATTGTGCTATCGACGTGCTAACACTTTTTAGGTGGATGGACAATTTTATATTTAGATCCTGCCACGAGACACATTCTTCAGTGTCTGAGCCGCAGTCCTTGAGCACACATGGGCTGACATTGACGGCTGCCGAACGTGCTGCTCAGCGTACGGGAGAGTTATCTCCAGCATTATGTGCCTCCGTGCTCCTTAAATAAGCTGGAGGAGTGAAAGAGGGGAGAAAGCAAGAACAAGGTTTCCAGAGGGTGGCTGTGCAAACCTGGGAAGATGGATGGGTGTCACACCCAGCACACGCTCCTGTAGGAGGCTCCTTCAGCCCAATGTGACCCACATTCCTGCCAGAGGACAGAACGGCACAAAGCCAATGCCACTCTCCCTCTTCTTAAGTTTCTTCTTTTTGTTGTTTTTTGTGGTTTCATTATAGAGGAGTCTTGTTGTCATATAAATTAGAGTAACCCATCAATTTCAGCTGCAGTGCCAGAATTTCCACCAGCTGAGGAAGAGTCCTCGAAGCCTTCCAGAAGTTGGCAGTGGGTATTGCGTACCTGAGTCAGCCTCCTCTCTCTGGCTGCCTTAATCAATTCCTGAATGCTGTGCTCAAACATATCATGGTATTCATCAATTCCCCTCTCCAAATAAGAAAGAAAAATTTCAGGAAGGTTCTTCTGTCATTACCGATGTTCATAATGTAGTGAGATTGATGGATTGCACTAAAATCCTCGCTGTGGCAATGGCGCGTTTTGAAATGCACTGGAGGAGAAAACAGGTTTAGTGCAGGGGTATGCAAGAATATTTAGAGATGTTGTGGTGAAACATGCTGGGTTTGGAAGGGATGAGGGAATAATAGGAAAAAACATATGTTTGAACAAATGTGTAAATTGTGAGAACAAAACCTGTACTGAGCTTGCAAAAAAAAAAAAAAAAGGCAGCTTTGCAGATGCATCCTTTTAACTTTAATTTTGTATTTTGTAATAAAGAAATGTACTGTATTGTGAACAGTCTTTAGACAAACCTTAGTCTCTGACACACTAAAACATTTACAGGTTTGCCGGTAAATTTAAAGGGTTTGTCAGTAAATTTAAAACATAGGGTTGCTGTAAAGTACTTAGACTGAACATCCTATATGCAAACATTTCTTGTCGGAGAAAAATCAGTTTTCATATATAATTTGTATCCAAAAATTAGAGAGTGACAAAGCTCAGGATCATACTAAATAGGCTTTTTGATTGTAGAATTTGTTGTTAGCAAATGCAGCATTTGCCACTGTTACTCGGCTCCATGTATTAATTAATGTGTGTGGAAAATGTGCATGTAACCATAAAAGAAACTCCTATATATGTTTCACAAGTGGCCAACTGTCCATTCTGCTCTTATTTATCACTAAAAGCAGGAAGATTTCTTCCACAGTCGAGGAAAATACGTCTTTGCAAAGATAGAAAGTGGTGTTACTAAATCCCAGGAAACATGACTTCCAAAACTAACCTGCCACTTTCATCCCAGGAACAGCATTTCACCTTGAAAACTGTTTCTTGATCTTGAGCATTTGATACTCAGAGCAGCTGTCTTGTGTGGTCAAGAAAATCGGACTCTCAGGGACTTCCATGTAAAGGGTCACACAAGGCTTTCAAGTCTGTTTTAGACAAATCTGAACAATCACAACAAATCAAACTCCTGAATCCTCTACTGAAAACTTTAATTTCTGCCTCCAAGATCCTCTCTGCCCTATCTTATTTTTTTCCAGAAATGTATCAAGCTTCCTTTCAAATCAGTTTGCCTATATCACCTTCTTTGGGAAGTCTGCAAATTGTCAGAAATCTCCTAAATTCCAGTCTAAATTTATTCATGAACAATTTATAGCCCCTCAGTCTTCTACAAGTATCAGCCTTCAAAGTTAAATAATTCTTCTCTCTCCCTGCTGTTTACTTCCAAATGTACCTATAAAGAATAATTGCATCCCCTCTCAGACTTCATTTTGCTAGGCTAAACAGACCAAGCTCTTTTTAATTTCCTCCTCCTTAATCATCCTACCAGGACTTGGCTGTACTTCCACAAACCAGGTTAAGTGGAGTGGTCCACATTGTATCCAGTCTAGTCTCTGCTCAAAACTTACCTTCAGGAGTTGTCTGTTACTAAATTCTACAAATAAGAGAAAGTACTCGCAAGTTAATTAAAAAAAAAAAAAAACAAAACCCAAACTTATTTCCTATTGGAGTCAGGAATTATCTGTTTGATGGCAGTGCCTGGTACTGCCTAATTGCTTGGGTTGGACTCGAGCCTTTGCATTCAAACAGGCAGAACCCCAATTTCTCTAATTAGCTTTATTGCTTACTGATCCAAAAAGAGGCGTCTTCACTGTAGGTATGCAATTTTTAGCTTGAATCATGACTGGTCTAAAGCCATCCTAAGCAGGCATAGAGTTACTGTAAACAGAAAAACAGTTCCTGTGCTGTCCTCCTTAATTTCATCAGCTGTGGCTCAGGACAAGTTCTTCATCCTGTGATAAGAACCATAAACTTACAGTTTCACCTCCTTGTTGCTCATTTTGCATCCTATGCTCCTTTTGACACCTCATCTGGTTCATCAAATGCATTTAGGTAGGATTTTTCACTAATTGGGTGATTAGACAGCATTCACTGTAGTCTTGCTTCTGCCCTCTGGGATTTTCACCCAGTGCAAGGAGTTTATGTTGTTCCAGACTGCATAAATATTTGTGAATGAGTATTAAAATCTCAGATGTCAAGTAGAGTGTGAAAGAAGGCACTGATGAATCTCCTTCTGTGCCCTCATTTGGTGGTGATGAGGTGACCTGCCAGGCAGCTCGACGGCCCTTCAGTAATCTTATCATTTTCTGTCAGCTTCTGGAAGAGCAAATGGATAAGAGGCGAGTCTGCCTGGCAGCAGTGAGGACTCTGCTCCGGGTCTGCCTGCCGTGACCTGCCCAACCCCTCCGTCACCGCAGCTGCACATTTGGTAAATTACAGTTATCTGGGCCCTGGCAGGGGCGAGGGACCTTGGTTATTAAGAATTAGGAAGAGCAGAGAAATAGTGCAGGCAGTCATTGGGGGAGCTGAGATGATAACTCACGGTCTCTTCACCGGGACCCTGCTGCTCTTTGTGCTGAAGTCAAGCTCATTGTGGCCAGCGGCTCTCGGGGCGAATATGGGGCATTTTATCAGTTTCTGCAGCAGCACATTGCAGGGGTGCCAAATTCATGACACTGCCCCAAGACACGAGGCTGGTCTCTATATAAAAGGGTCTGCAGACTCCCAGCCCTGTGCTTTATCCTCTGGCTGTTCATCTGCTCAGGGCTCCTTCCTGGCGGAGAGGAGGGTTTGAAGGAGTGACCTCTGCAATGAGCAGAGGGTGTTGGATCCTCCTCTGGGACAGGGACATGTCATGGACTGCCTCCCCCTGTGTGCTGGGCTTGGGGACATCTGGAGCATGAGAGGGGAGGGAAGCTTGCTGTGACAACCACAGGGTCACCCACAGGCTGGTGATAGTTGGTGGCTGAGTACAGGTACAGAATTACTGAAATTCCTCTTTTTCTCTATTAGGGATGGGTAGTAAGTGAAGCTTTCTTTTGTGTTCACACTCGTAGAGACAGAAAAGGTGCATGAAATTATATCTGTGTTTTCAAAAGCTGGATGCTGTTTTGCCAGAAAGAAACTACTCCTTAGCATTTCAGACTGAGCCAATACATGTCAATTAATATCAACACAGTACTGTACCAGTGAGAGGCCACGGGAGATTGTCTTGACCTGTCAGCTGCTGCGAGCAGAGGCATTTTCATCATTAAGCCAGGGTTCCCTCTGCCTGGCTTGGACACCACCATTATGGGAAGTGGCCACTTCTCTGCCATCCCCTGTCCTCTCTGCTGTGCCGAGTCAGTGAAAGGATGCTCACTAATTTTCAGCAGGCATCAGCTCTTGTCTTAAATGATCTGAAAGCAGCCACTTGGCTGTAATTTGTTTGTAAGAGGTGTGATGAAGAAATTTGAACCACTCTTGATTAGGAAATTCCACCCTTATTCACAATTCATTAGCTGAATAGAAGATACAAGTGAAGGTGCTTTTTCTAGCAGTGGATTTCTGTTTTGAAAAAGTTAATCATACAGTACATGCCTCAAAAACCCCCAAACCAGACATTTAAGAAGTGTGAAGTTTTTGATAAAGGAAAATCAAACTAGCTGGGGAATGCACACCTCAGGTGAAATTGCACCTGAAAAGAGGTGGTGGATTTTTAAGACAGGAAATACTATTTCCTCTGCCATCACCTGAGTATCAACAAAGCAGTTCTGCTTTTGGGCTGTGCCTTGTGCTTTTAATGTTGTGCTGCAGAAAGGCTGTAGATGCCTCTGGATGGCAATATGGTTTTCCTGCTTCTCATCAAACTACATTTCTTTTCCAGGGTTTGGGAGGAGTTACCTCTCCAGGGGTATCTCCTTTTCCAAAATATGCAGAAAACCTGTTATTTGAAGACCTTTGATGCCATCCCATTTGCTCTAAATGCAGGTTAGAAGGGTGTTCTGGAACATGAGGAGCAGTAGGTGTTGGTTGAACAAAGACAGTTCCAAAGTCCCCAGTAAACATCTATCTGAAGGTGAGGTATGTCAGAGCTGGAAATCAACAATATTCACTTCGTGGCTGGTTCTGTTTTCTCCCGTAAACCTGACATTTTGATGTGTGCAGGACAAGAGAATGGCTATTAGAGGTAAAGATGATGTCATTTATTTAAAAACAAGTAAAATATGGATTTCCCCCCCTCCAGATCATAACTGCAGTCCCTGGACTCACCTCCCCAGAGATGCACGTGGATGGTCGTGTGCTTTATACATCTGAAGGCTGCTTTGTGGAACTACAATTGGAAAAATTCGACAGAAAGCATCTGTGCTTTAAGTGCCAAAGCCTTCAGGCTGAAAGCAGCCCCTGGAAATACTTTTTTGAAAGCCCATATCGACAGACTGAGTTCTAAGCATGCTTATACTGATTATATGGCACTGTAGTGTCCTCTGGACTAAAATACACCGCTATTAGATGGATTTTTGGTCAGGTGCTGTGTGAGTCTCAAAGAATGACAACCAATATACTGCAGCAGTTAGGCTTTCTTTTCTACTATAAGTGGTAACTTTCTCCTGAATATTGAAAGAATGGTGTCTTTTCCACTGAAAAACTCCTGGATAAAATATCAGATAGCAGGGGCTGGTGTTCCTGGAAGAAGAAACACTGAAGCAGAGGGAAATGGGGTCATGAAACACCAACTATTAATCTTTGAGGGGTTCTCTTACTCCCTTTTGCCACCCCCTATGTCTTTGGTTATGTATCATTGCCCTTAAGGCTTACTCAGTTTGTCTTAAAGCAATTCTCAGCTTTTTCCTTGGCTCCTCTGGCCACAATTAGAGATTTGCACTTGTGTCTTTTCCTCTCACTTGCCTCTGGTGAGGTATTTGCAGCCTCCTGAATAACAAATGTGCATTTGTATGCTGTAGATGCTGACTGTAGCAGTGATCATCATCATTTCGCTGTCGTGGTGTACAGCTTTTAACCTCTTGTTATACCCATCTGTTGTCTGTGCCTCACCTTATGCTGTGGTTATGAAATGGTTGTTGTGGGGATCATCTGCCTGGGATGGCTGTTTGTAGAGCACTTTCAGCCTGCTCCAGTCCTAATCCCAAACCAGAGCTTTTAATTGTTGCTGCAGTGCAATTATATTGACAAGGTCAGGCCAGATGTTATGAAAATTAAAGCCACCTTTTGTCTGTCTCCTTCGATGCCAGTGCCCTTCACTTACAGAGAGAAATGCTGTTTATGTGCCCTTAGTTGGAAAAACTTCTTCCCTGTGAGAGTGGTGAGGCCTTGGCACAGGTTTCCCAGAGAAGCTGTGGCTGCCCTGTTCCTGGAAGTGTCCAAGGCCAGGCTGGATGGGGCTTGGAGCAACGTGGAATAGTGGAAGGGGTCCCTGCAATGGGATGTGGAAGGGAACTAGGTAATCTTTAAGGTCCCTTTAGCAACTTCTCTCCTATTCAGGTTATCCCTGTAGTTTATTTGTGGTGCTCTGTGTTGGGCAATGATATCTCCAAGCCAGAGAGCATGGCTGAGGTGATGCTCAGAAGATTTGATGTCCTTGACTTATCAGTTCCACAACTTTGGCAAGCCCCATGGAGATGCCATGGGCAGGCAGAGGTGTGATGATGGATAATCCTCATGGAAGCGATCCTGGGTAAATGATTTCTTTCCCTTCATGCACCTGTGAGTGCATAGCAACTATTTTCCCCTGGGTTTTGAAGCATCCTTTGCAGGCTCCCATAATTGAAAAGGTTAGGTGGAATGGCTGGTGAATTTAAAACTGAGAGCATTGTCTCTTGTAATTTCTTTATGCTTGTTAATGAGCCTTCATGTCCTTCTGTTCATATTAGGGAGGTAAAACACTAGTGGAAGTTGAGATACACAGAAAGGCTTTGACAAAAGCCAGTCTTCCATGAAATAGAATCTCAACTTTAAGGAAAAAAATGACCCACTAATAAATTACATTCCAAAATGTGTCTTCACATAAAGCACGAAGTCTGATTTACATAAAAACATGTCTGGGAGCTCTATAAGTTCTCGTTGTTCCGCCGCAAGCCAAGATCTCTTTTGGAAAGACAAACGACAAGTGTCCCCACTTGCAGCCTTATGCAGAAAGCTTGTGGTTTTCCAGTGTCCTCTGTTCCAATGAAATTACTTCCCTGAACATAGGCTGGTGATGGATCAGTGCAGAGGAAGCTTGGGAATGTTGGAGTTTTGGAGTGCTGTACATTACCCTCCAGTACTGTAGAAAATCCCGTGCATCGTTTGACATGTATGGACACTGACAGGGACCACACACACTGGTTTGAGCCTTTAGAGTAAAGAACAGAAAACTTTTTTTTCCCCTGGAGGAATAGCATAGACAGCAGCAGTAAGTAATGATGCCAGCTCATGCCAGTCATGATTAGGGTTTGTAGGAGAACACCGGTTATGGGATTGATCACGCTTCTCCTCCGGCTGTGAGAGACTCTGCTGCCTCACGCTTGCTGTGTTTTCATTTAGGGTGTACCTGTGGTGAGAGCCCTGTGCCAGAGCTGTTCACACAGGTGAGCTCTGGGGCTGCTCATCAGGCAGCAGATTTTTGGGGAAGTGCTGGTTCTGAGGAGCTGCAGGCAGTGCTGCTGAAGGGCAGCCCAGCTCACGGCAGGATGGATGCAGGGAAAGCTCATCATGCCCCATTTCCAGACTGGCTCGTGGGCTCTGTGTTGAGCAGCATTTCTCCCCATGGACTCTGCTATCTGTAAATGGCACCAATTCCCTCAAATCTCTGCTCCTGGCCAGGTTTCCATCAAGTCTGTATTTGTTGATTAGGCTCTTTCACTAGAAAAGAGCAGCTACAGAAATTCTGTGAACCTGTAAGGTGTGTTAGTTATGGAAAGATAAAGAAAGTAACAAAAAGAAATTACTTCTTTTATTTTTCTTCATGATTGTGCTTTCTGAGAGCTAAAATGCTTTCAGAAAGAGCTAAGAAATTCAGATGAAATATGAAATGAATTAGTATTCAGCCTTAGTATCCGTGATTTCTTAATCCTTCCTTAGCCTAACATCTCCCCAAAACAGCCTTATAAGAAAAGGAGACCAGGAAGAAAAGGAGCGCATGGCAGCAACTTATAGGTTTTCTTAAAGGTTAATTAATTGCAATTAATTGTGAAGTGCTGCAGAATTGAACAGTAGCTTTGAATTTGATAAAGAAAACTGAAAAAGAAAAAAAAAAAAGAGAGAAAAAAAAAGAGAAACAAAGAAAAACCCATATGGAACAATCCTAGCCTTGCAGATGTGTTTTTTCCCTCCCCTCTGAGTAGGTTCAATTTTCAAACTTAACTCAGACAATTTACAAATATAATTGCAGTTGAGAATTAATTTAGGGACTGTGTGGTGTGGTGGAAAGAACAAAATATTTTCATTAGGGAAAGTAGAGAGACCAGCAGTTCTGTACAGGATGAAGTGAGCAAGACCAATGCACTTCACAGAGATTGCCCTGGATTTTGGGTCTTTCCTATTTAGATTAAAATAGCTACCAATTCAGTAGTGAAAATAATGGAATATTCTTTTTTTTCCCCGTCAGTTGCTCTCAAAGAATCTTCTCAGAAACAAACCTATCTGGTTTTGGGTGGTTTCTCAGAGGGGTCTGTGTTGTGGAGTACAGGAAAGGACTGAAATAGTCACTGGGAAGCACTGGGAGCTCTTCCATGGCCTCTTCTCTCCAGTTCTATGCTCTGTAGAGACAGTTGTTTATTTGCATTGCAGTAGTGCTAAGAAGCACCAACCAAAAATGTTGTGGGCAAATGTTAGAAATGAGTTCCCAGCCCAGAGAGCTCACCTGTGTGAGGTGGGGGATGGAGTCGACTGAAGACTGATTTCTCCAAGGCCAAAGTCAGTGGTAGAGTTAAAAACAAACCCAGAACCCTCTCCTTTTGTGCTGGCGTGCTGTTCCCTCTCTCTTCTCTCCCTGCTCTTGCCTACCACGGTGCCACTGTCTGGGCTGGTGGTGCTGAGAGCTCCCACGGGGCAGCTGGGCAGTGCATGGCCAGGAGCACCAGGGTGCTGTGACTGCCCGGGGGTGCTGCAGAGCCTGTGGTGGGCAGGCTCTGTCACTGATGAAGTTGAAGGAATTCAGGGCACAGCCTCCCCCCTTTCCATGGCCCAAAACAAGAGTCTCACCGTGCAGGAGAATTCATTTCACTTGCTTTCTCATCTGTTGAAGTAATAGGGTCAGATCAGTGGGGAAAGCAGAAATTACTTTCAAGTTTCCTGACTCCCTGAGCAGGCTGCTCTCTGTATATGATGTGGTTACAGCTCCCAGACTGATGTGTTTGTTTTCCATCCACAGCTCTGAGTGCACAGAGCAGGGTTACACAACAACAGCAACAACAACAAAAGTTTACACATGGAGATACTTAGCTGGTAAACCTACAGCTAAAATAACAGGGTGCAGGTACGTGGAGATATGTGAGACATGGCTGGTCATGTTTGTTTAGAACAGACTCATCCTGTCATCGTGAAGGCTCCCCTGAGCCTTCTCAAAGTCTTATTTCCAAATTTATTATGCTATTTAGCATATACAAGGTTAAGAAAATCAGCACCACAGCCAGATGGCTGGGGAATTGTATCATCCTGTTGCTCTCTTCCCTACTGCCAATAAATTTGGTGGCCAAGGCAGGGACCAGATGCAAGATGCTGCCAATTGGGCCAGCTGTGGGAATGGGAGCCTGGATCTCTGATCACTTCCAGTCCCTAAGGAGGGCCTGTCTGCTTTGGCTGGGCAGCCCCAATCCTATATGAAGTTACTGCTGCAAGAGGAGAGCAAAATGGGTGGGATCAGAGGAATGGGCACTTTATCCACCTCTTAGAGAGAAGAAATATTGACAGTGCTGTGAGATTGTTACAAAATGAATTAAAGAAGAAAAGTCATGTTCAATTAAATAATGCCCTTTTCCCCTTTTAGACAATGTGACACTGAGGCTGTGCTTCATCGTTTATAGATTTGTATAGAAATTGGTGCTAATAGTTAAATTTTGTGTAATTATCATGCTAGTAATGTTGAAAATGAAGAATCTGTGTAGAGGGCGGAGGAGACAATACTTCTATAAATACTTAATATCCAGAGGAGGCAGATGGGGTAAAATTATATTTAGAGATTAAAGATAAAGCAAAGAACCGCCGCAATCTAATTCCAGCTCTGACCCAGAGTCTCTGTCCATCATGAGATGTCATAAAGCTCGCTGGGTCTGGGTTATATATTTTTTTTTTTCTTAAGTCTTTTACATGAAGATAATACCTTGCTGTCTCCCCGAGACTTTGTGACAATTCATGTCTGTATAACGCTTTGAAGCAGAGCTTGTAAAGTGCTAAGTATTATTAAGATGAGATGAGGAGAATCTCTTATCTCAAACATCAAGTTCTTCAGGGATGGGGAAGGAGGCAGTGATCTATTATCTGTAATACTCTCTCCAGACTAGGTTTGATCAGCCTTAGTGTGATTCAACAAAACCTTGTTCAACTGTGGACAAATGGACATCTCTATTAGAAGTGATGAAATGGAAACCTGGATAAAGGCACAAATCACCCGACCCCGTCTTTGATCATAATCTACCTGCACCTCAAAGGAGAGCATAATAACACAAACATATTTGCAGAGGTAATCCAAAAATAACTCCTGTTGTTCTGCCTGCACAGAGCCATCAGGAACATGCCAGGCAGTTGTTTTTGTTGTTTGTTGCTGCTGTGCCAGTTCAGGGCTGCCAAGTTGCTCACAATGGGCACCACATCCCAGCGATCCGGTGGTGCCTGTTTGCAAAATTTGCAGAGCACCTCAGCATCCTCTTTTGGAAAGGTAGTGAAGAATTAGGATGAACTTTGTTGCTTGATAATGATAGACACTGCTAGACATCTCTGGGTTAATTTAAAGAAGGTAAATAAAGCCGTGTTTACAGGCAAAATAGTATTGCAGAGAAAAACACGGGACAAAATCAGCTGTGGAGTCAGAAAGTAGCAGGATGGATGCAGGTAGGTTTCAAGCAGTAGCACAGGTTTTCATCCAGCCTTTGAGGAAGAGCAGGAGAGAGTAATTTTGCATGTAAAAATGCTCTTATCTGTCAATAACTCTGTTCTGAAGCAGCACAGAGACTCACTGTAACATTCAGAGGCTCTGCTCTGCTCTTTCAGCAATTTGAGCTTTCTGGACATAATTTCAAGGTCACACATCAGCATCACCCCTGTTGTCAGTCAAGTAATCAGCATTTCTCTCACTCCTCCTCACACTTTCTGCTGATACTTTATTCTGCATCCCTGTGCACAGAGCCAGCCTTTGCATCCGTGGTGCTTTTTACGTGGTGGTTCAAAAAAATAAATTAGACTTTGAATCCTTCTGATTTGCAAATCTTTTAGTATTATGCTTTCCTTTTGGGAAAGATCTTCCTTTAAGTAAACAACTGGGAAATAAATGCAGATTTCTAAACTTGCTGTTATTTATCTGTTTTCCTTGTGGGTCTGCAGCACCTTTCTGTGAGATGAGACCTGATGAATATTGACACAGAAATAATGATGGACCATTGCTTTTGTGTTATCTGTTGAAACCTATGCCTTCATTATTTAAGAACAATAAACTAATGAAGTCTAATATTTCCATTCACAAGGTGACCTATAAATTGTACCATAAATTCTTATCGTAAATAACCATGTAGTTCAAAGTAGGAATGTGCTGATTGGAATGGAGGTTTTGGAGTATTTGTACTCCCTGAAGGACATATTTCAACCAATTTTCATAAATAATTAATCATGACACACTGGTTCTAGGAGGTTAACAAGAACATAGCAAGTATAAGACTCTCGGAATTATAAGCTTGAACGTGGCATGAAATGTTGGCACCTTTTGCTGCTTTTATCTGTCCTGGCTTTTATCTGGGACAGGGATGAATAATGGACAACTGTTTGTTTCTTGTGCTTCTCTGATTCTTCTGCTTTTCTTCCCTAGACATTTTTTTGTATCATTAATGATGGACTCACATAAGTGAAACTCTACTCTCTATATAGGAATATATGTATATGTATAAAATATATATGGGAAATAATAGTAGAGCTATCTTTATTTGTTTTTACCTTTCAAGGTTTCATCTGCTCTCTTCAGAGCCATCCATCTCTGTGAGATGGCAGGTTTGTGTGTCCTTACCAGCACAGTGTTCCAGGACTGTCCTAATTACCTGTGTCAGGTTCTGCCATGCAGCCTGTGAGCCCCTCCAGCTCACTCTGTAACCCTTTAGCTCCTTGTTAGTGATGTATTGTATTTTCAATATCCACCTTGGAGATTTCAACATGCTAGAAGGTAAAATTGCGGACTATAGAAGCTCTTAAAAGTCAGATTTTGCCGACCACAGACTTGTCAAAGGCAAGTTTTTAAGGCTAATGAAGGAAGAGTAATGAGATCTCGAACCTTGCAGTGCTTTATGTTAATTGCTTGCAAATGCTGACTGCTGGCAACTGTTCCACACTCGAGCATAATGGACTGGAGAGGCCAAACTTGCATTCCTGCAATGTAGCAGTTTTTTATAAGGCATCAAAATAACTGCAGAGGACGTGTAAGTGTCTGTGCTCACCCAGTGAGGTTTGGGAGGTCTGCAGGAGGGCAGCCTTGTGCATGACCTCATGTGTTACCTACACTTAAATGAGCCCTTACTGCATTTTCAGGTGAGCTCTGAAAAGATGCAAGATACAGAAAAAGAAGGGCCAGTATTCCAGCCCTTCTGCTGTTGGCTCTGAGAGTCATTTGTCTCAATTTGCCAGCGTAGTCATAGATGATACTCACACAAAATACATTAGTTCAAAAACCAGAGCAGGCGAATGGAGTTAAAATTCTAGACTTTACTTATTCACAATATATTGTCTGTCTTTTTCGGGAGAAAAAAAATAAAGATATATTAAAGAGGGGGAAGCAGTGCTTATCTGGTCTGATAGATTAAAAACCACTGGGAGATGAGGCAGGGAAAGGCATGCCAAGCACAGGGAGCCTGAGAGCAACAGTTTGGCTTCATTTGACTCCTTTTTGTAAGACAGTTTCCAAGTTTTCAATTGGCTTCATTAGGCTGGAGTGGTTTATCTTCCTTTGTACATCTTGGCCTACTTTTAGCCTTTCTTTCTCTTTCCTTTTACCATGAAACTCCTGTTCTCCTATAAGCAAAGTGAACATGCAGAAAGGGAAAGGGAATGTGACACCCTTTAGAATGTGACTCTTTTATCTTCCTGACTTTTTCTCAGTTTAAAATGTTTTAGCATTTTGTCTGTAGAGACACGTTTGCAGTATTTTTGCATATGAACCCACAGGAGTTTTTAAGAGCTGCTAATGGACAAGTTAAAACTAAACCAACAACCACAAGACTTTGGGGAATACCCCATTTATGAAACATGTTTTCAGCATTTTCCTTTATTCACTAGGAATCGTTAGGACATTGCACATGTGTGTGTTTCAAAAAGCTGGTATTTACTTGTAGCCTGGTGCTGTGGGATGATAATGAAGGAGCAATTGTGGCTTTTAATAAGAAGACTTGGGGGAAAGTACCAGGAACAGTGTGGTTTTAAGAAAAAAATTCCATCTTCCTTTACTGGTTGTTAGCAATGGATAATAAAAGTGGATCATCATGGCACTATATTACACAAAAACCTTGCTCCTCCCTTAGGAGACAGCTCCCTGTAACTGGGTGGGGTAGTTACAAAAGACTCGCTGTGTTTTGGGTTCCAGCAGTGGGGGAGGTGAGGTGGCCACCACCGGTTGCAGTTGAGGGATTGACTTTGGTGTCACCATCAGAGCTCAGGGAAAGTTTTCCAATCTGAGAGGTCACTTGTTTGGCCGATCCCTGTTTGACAAAATATCCTCTGCTGCTGGATTGCTCTGGAGAAGCCGAGTGTTTAATAACTGTACCAGGATTTTGGGAAGATGTAGAGGCTCGCAGGGTGCTCGTGCAGCACTGGTCGTGGCAGGCTCTGTCTCACAAACATCACTCCACTGGCACTGGGAGGTGTCCGTGCTAAACAGCTCATCTTTATTTGTATGAACAAAGCCTGGTATAGCCACAGGCTCAAGATTCAAGGCAAGATTTCAATCAAAACACAGAGCACAGTCATTTTTGTGGCCAGTCCACACCCTGTGCTGTGACAGAGGAGCTGTCTCTACCTGTGGCATGGAGCATCCATAAAAGACCTTAAAAGTATCCTGCAGACCAAACCTGAATTGTGGCTCCTACAGAACTGGCCAGAAGATGGATCGAGACACTCTTGTCCTTGTCACTGTGCCCTGGGTACCCAGACCATTGCCCTAAAACAAGCCGAGTTGGCCCCAGGCTTGTGTGAAATGGAAGTGTCTCCATAAATAATGGAAGCTGATAACAATAATTATTTAACAAAAAACAGCGCCGATTTGTTTTCTCTCCAAAAACACTTACAGGTTTTCTTACAAGTTGTTAGAAAATATTCTTAAAGCTATTTCTGCTTACACTATTCGAGATGTAAGATCATACACAAATTAACTTGGGAAAGGTCTGAGCATGTATAGAATGTTTTGTTGTTTTACCTAAAATCTGTATGTGAAACCAAAAGTTAATGTTCCTTCCTTTCTGCATTTAGACAGAAACTAGGTAGGTATTCACATTAGGCAACACAAATTATTATCCTAGCAGAGTGATTGAGATAAGCTCATTCAACCTAACTCAAATGTTGTCATTTTCAATAACTTTTCTTATTCTGCATGAAGAAAATCATGTTGAAGTCTCAAAAAATTAAACGAAATTACAGTTGCATAATGAAGCTGAGCTCTTTATGGCTAGTAATAGAGGAGCAAGAATTTAGAGTTTAGTGAATTCATAGTGGCTCGGAAATGTTATGACAGAAAGAGGGCAATGCAGAGACAATAACAGAACTTTCCATCCTATGACTTTATACTGCTTGTGAACAGATTGCAAGTTCTGGCACAATCTGCAGAGGAAACATATCTATTTTTCATTTTGCAATTATCAGAAAGATCAGAGGCTCCTAGTTTTGCAGATTTTTGCTGGGGAAATGTGGCTAAATTGCTCAGAAGCTGATGCCTGAGGGTTTTGATAAATCATGTGTGTACAAACACATCCAGTGGTGACAGCCCCTTGCTCAAGGAGCAGCCTCCCCCAGGTTCACTGTGGCAGGAGCACCTTCCCCACTAAGAAGGACCAGCAAAGTGAGCTCAGAGCATTTCCACCCCAAATTCCTACACAAGTCCTGGACCCCTCTCTGCCTCTGGCAGGGAATTCAGCTGCCTCCTAAACGTGCTGCAGCCTACTCCAGCTGCACACTGAAACACTGTGCAGCAAGACTTATGCAATCATCTCATCCCTTCTGGCTCAGAATTGGGCTGGAAGGCAGAAATACAGAGAATGATGCTAATGGAGCTCTTCTGAACAACAGGATATACGTACATTTGATTCTGCCAAAGAGTCGTGGGCTGTCAGGGTACAATTCACCACATTCCTGTATTTGTTTCAATTTGCTTATGCATAATCTTGTCAAAGTGATTTTTTCCCCCTCTCTAAGGCTCTTGCATGAATGGGAGCTTCAAAGAGAAGCTCGCAGAAAGTCAAACACGACTCGGTGTGTTCCATCTGGAAGCAGCAGCTCTTAACACACAAAAGGGGAAAATGGAAACAAATGAAAACATCTTTCAGAGATGGTGTTTTTCTGCATCAGGATCACTGTCTGTGTGATCCAAGGGATGATTTCTGAGATAAATTCATAGAGAGCAGAGAGAACTTTGATACTGAATATGCACGGGCTACGTGATTTTAACACTGCAAGTGCAAGGGGAGCCATGTACTTGGATTGTTCTGTGGGGGGTTTTAATAAATTAAAGCTTCATTATACTAATAAGTAAAGCAGATGCATGGGAAAAGGTGGCCTGTAATGAATGCAGAAGGCTCTGCTGTACATAAGTTAGCAGAGCATTTGAAATGCTCTTTGAGTTTCCCTTTGTGGATGCTCAACTGCTTAATGTCAGGTATTTTTATACTCACAAAACAAAGCCAGCTCCTCTGTAGTGCCTCTTGCCTTGTTGCTTCAGAGACTTGCAGCGTCACAGAAGGTTTCTTATTCCTTACTTTTGTCTTAGCTCCTTCCTAGAGCAGTTATCACAACTTGGGGAGCTCTCTGATTTCCATCGAGAACCACCAGCCCCTCTGTGTCTGCCAAGTGGGCACCAGACACTTCTTCCATCTCCATCCTTTTTCCTACAAGCTTTACAAAGGCCTGACAGCAGTTCGAAAATCCTCCCCCAAAGCAGACAGAGCAGGGGGTTGCCACGAGCCTGAAAAGCACAGATGGTTTAATTTTTAACATCTTGAGACCTTTTATAATATTATTGGGGCTAATAGCAGAAAAGACAATTAACCTTTCATCCTGGAAAGACTTTCCTTAAATAAATAACTGCAAGAGATACAGTTCAAGACAAATAGGAAGATGAAATCTGCTTCACATCTTTCAGACCAAAAAATATGCATATTTTTCATGTGTAAAATTGTGCTGAATACAATTTCAGTGTGTTTTCATGTGCTCAGGCCTGTAGATGGGCTCAGTCTGAAGGAAGGTTGTGGGGTTTTCCTTTTTCCAAGGCACTTGCACTTGCAGCAGCTTCTAGTAAGAAGGCAATGTCATTTCAGCTCCATATCACCAATTCCCAGACAGAAATACTGAGGTATTCAGCATTGTTGATATGTCATTTCTCTTTTACTTCTTTCTTTGTGCAGGTTCAAGCAGTATTTACTGCTTCTCTAAACCAAGGTGCTCATAGGAAATCTAAACCTCTGCTGGGTTTTCTGCAGAGCATAAAACAATATCTGCAACAAACTCCTTCAGTGTTACCTGCCTGAAAACCAGGATACAAGTCAGCCCCAGGGCTGACATGACATTCTCTCTGCATTCCTCCACCTGGAAGTTTCTCTGTGTCTCTCCCTCCTGGCTGATTCATGGCAGAGCTGCTCCCAAGGACTGTTTTTTCAGATTATGTTTTGGTCCATGTGAGCTGGTAGCTCCATGAGAAGCAGGAAAGGCCTTGAGAGAGCAAAGCCTGGACCCCAAGCAGGCAGGTAACCTGGAGTAGAAAAACAGGAGATGATGGCATTGATGGTATTCCTCATCCAAAGCCTTTCGTCACTCTATGTCTGACAATCCTTTATTCAATCCTCCTGTCCCAAACCCAGCATCTTTTGTCCCTTAACGTGCAGAGCCCTCCACTCCTGCTCTCAACATGGCTGGAATGGCTCTCTCTGTTGCCCATCAAAACTAAGGGATGTTCAAACATGAGAGAGAAAGCGGTGATGCTCTTGTATCAGCGCCACATGTGATCAGGTATTTCAGAAATAGATTCCTTGTGAGCAGGTGGCAGCACAGCCCTGTAGATGCAGGTGAGAGCTGGTACTAGAGCCAAGCCCAGCTCAGAGCTTGTGACTTGGGAAAAAGTTTTGTCTAATGGGGGAAAAAACAGCTGAAGCAATCAGCATTGCAAAGTGCTGACTGGAAGAATAAACATTAAACAGATAAAGCAGACCAGAAGGCAAAAGCAATCAGATTTGTAAAAGAGAGCAGATTCTGATTTTGTCTTATAGAAATAAATGCAATAAAAGCTTTCTAACTGGAGTTGTATAAAGTTGCAAATTTTTTTTATGCAATGGGAGAAAAATTGATGCCAGTGGTTCCTTTAATATTTTATGGAAATGCTTCAGCAAATAAATTGGAGTGTTTTTTTATTTGCAAACATAAGGTAAATGGGACAACTGAAGCTTTTTTCCTAAATACATTTTTTTCCTATTAGATGGCTTTACCCTATGGTTGAGTAGCTTCTGCAAATAGTTTTTAGGTAGAATTTAAACATCATGAGCCAAGCCATCCCTGACCATCCAGGACTGAATGTGTTAGGGGCTAGAAATGCTTGCTGTTGTTTCACCACAGAGCTGGACTGAGCTCCTGAGCGTGGGCCATCAATCAGACCTCATGGCCAGCACTCAGATCCTCTCTTGGTGTCGCTAATGCAAACTGAAGTAGAATAAAAGTGACAGAAGAGCTGCAGCACATATATGGCTTTTCCTTTGAAAAGCAAGGGAGCCGGCACAATGCATTAGAGCAGTCATCTCCTTTTATCTGATAGCGGGGAAAAAAATTAACCCAACTAAAAATAGTCAGGGCATTTTGCCCTATGATCTCTTTTCATCCTATGGATCAATATGCCCTGAGCTTGCATCCCATACATAAACAGCTTTCGTGGGTGAGATGACCTTGCTGTGCAATAGATGGATCTTTAATCAACAGACTGTGGTACAGTAGTGTGAGTAGGGTAGAAGGTAGCAGAGTTTATAAATAACTGAATTGAATTAAATTCAAACTAAGATAAATCAAAAAATGTTTCTCCAAAACCTCAGGACTTAATGATCAAGGAGGCATTTTAGTGCCATGGCAGAACTTTGTTGATAGTGGCAGCATTTTACCAAGAAATTGTCTATTGTTCAGTGACTATTTGGGAGTTGGACTCTGTGATCCTTGTGGGTCCCTTCCAACTTAGGATATTCTGTGGTTCTGTAATTACTGAAGGAGGGGGGCAAGGGCATGAAAAATTCTGCAGCGAGATGTGTTCAGTTCTAAATCACATCTGGAGTATTCCAGGGCTGCTTTGTGAGGAAATACTGCTGGTTGAAAGAGGGAGATGTACTTCTCACACCAAGGCTGCACCAAGGTGTGCTGCAGAAATGATCCCAGCATCTGCAGTGGCATTGATGCTCCAGCATTCATCCCTGAGCTGAATTTTTGTGGTTTCCTTGCTGCTGGAGAGTGACAAACTCCTTGTGATTCTCAGAGCATGACCAAGCCTCCTGGGGAGGGACACTGATCATTAACCCAGGTCATTAGATGGCCAGTTCAGTCCAGTCTGACTGGTGTTCTGTCACACTTGCTTAATTTAATTTCTGCCCCAATATGAACTTTTGTTAAAACTTCAATTTACAATTTTTGTATTAGTTTTAAGTACAGTTCAAGGAAAATATGTAAAGAATTAGAATTAGGTGCAATCTTTCGTGTCCTGATTTGATTTCTGCCAACAGGAGAGAGTTGCAAAGGAGAAGAAACATCCATGGAAGCATGGAATGCAAATTGCTCAGCATGCACAGAGTCCTGACACAAGCTGGGTGTTAATTTATTTAAAACTCATGATGTTGTAATGAATTCAGGGTTTGCTTGGCTTTGAGGGAGAACTGCATATTTGAGGAATGTTGGCTATAACATTCAACTGCTTATTCTGGCCTCTGCTATTGTGGAAGAAGCCCACGCTGCTTCCTCCTTCACCCTTTGAAGGCAGCAGCGGAGCTTCTCAGGAGTGGGATCCAGTCCTTGTAGAGCTGTACCCTGGAAGGAAGGAAGGAAGGCAAGAAGTCCATTATGTGGTGAAACAGCATCCCGTCGCTGTCGGACACACCGTGTCTGTTCGATCAGGTGAATCACAAACTCACAGGAGGAGAGGCTGAGCCATTTAAATTTTATAGCCGTATAAATTTTAGATGGAAATCACTTCTGGAATAGGGAAAATTACAATTGCCGTGTTCAGACCGACCATTCGTGTGGCAGCCGATGGTTAAGTTTTGCGAGATGGTGATCACTGGTAATAGTTGCTAGTAATAATTTTATTTAAATTTCAACAGTGCCCAGAGACTTCAGCTGAGCTCAGAGCCACTGTGGAAGTCTTTGCACAAACACCTGACAAGAGACCTTTGCAGTGTTTTAGAGCAGGAGATAAGAATTGTTATTATTCTCATTTCAGAGATTTAGAGAGATCGAGCAATTTGGGAAATGGCTCCCGGGAAGTCTGAGGCAGAGCACTGCACTCTGTTAGCAAGCAAAAGGAAATCCAGTTGACACTTTGTTGACTGCATTTGAACTATTCTGCCATTTCCACTTTTGCTATTTGGTGTTCAATTAATGAAAACCTTCTGCTTAGTCCTTGACAACTGTTTTTTCCCATGTTTGCAAAATTCCATATATATTAGTCTATAACCACTGCTCAAAGACAACCTTCTCTTACTTCATATGCCTGTGTTGCGGTTTGTTTTTGTTTCTTTTTTCCCTATTGTTATTCTAGAGTTCAGTACATAAATATTGAAGGTTTCAACCCCAAGTCCATATAAGCAGAACAGGAGAATAATAAATATAACATTAAATTATGCATGGCATAATAGTGCGCTAACCACTTTCATGTTCACCAAGTAAAGTAGAGGGAAACAATTTGTGTCTAAACAAGGGCAGCATTTTTTACATTGTGGAGGTCACAGGAACACATTGTTCTCATTAGATACACAGCCACCTCGGGAAGGAGTAGAATCCTAGATAAGCACAAGCAAATCTCTAATGGATAGTCTGGGAATGTGTCAGCTGATTTGTAAAATGTAAATGTTTTATGAGTAATAGGGTTTTAAAGCTGATTTTGATTAATGAAATGCAATCTACTTATTCCTTCAGCAGTCAGCTTACAAACATCTAACCAACTAATTAGTCTGTTTAGGTAAAGTATTAAATCTGCCTTTTGTTTAAAAATAGGAAAAAGAAAAACAGACTGGCTTTGGAAGGTATGTGCAGTAAGGAAAAAACCTTCATTGGTGTGAATGACCTGATTAGAAAAGTACAGTAATTATATAAAACCTTGGAAGGCTTTGTAGTTCTAAACAAACTGACAATCTCGATCTCAGAAGTTAAATTATTAAGTGGAAAAAATGAGGGCAAACAAAAATGATATCTTTATATTTTGCAGACTTTTGCAGACTGAAACAAGGGTGGTTTTGTGAAATCAGATGAGGTCATGAATTTTGCAGCCAGTTTAGAGATCGCCGAGGTAGAGAAGGTCAGAAAGTGTAAGGAGTCCTTCCTTGTATATGGGTTTAATTTGCATCTGTGCCCTTAGTGCTCAGTAGTGAGTGTTGCACTGTGACATTTGTGAATTGGATTCCTGTGGTGGTGCACTGGAGAAGATGCTTCCAGCTGGAACTTGCTGAAAGCCTTTGACACAGAGGTTACCTGTGCAGGACTGCTGGTTTTGATTGCTCACAGTATTCTTGATGGGAAGCATTAAAATGGATTTGGCAGATTTTGTTTATTCTGGTTTTACCATTCTGTCTATTTCTATTTTATCTTGGATGTCCCATTAAAAGAAGCAGACTAATTCCAGACGTGTTCAGCTCCAGCATATTCCCCCCCACAGGCATCCAGTCACTGAAAACTGCAGGTCATTAACACCAGTGCCCGCATAAAGCACCTACCCTTGGGTTAGAATATTTAGAAACCTCTATTAATAAACAGTCTGAAGAAGAGAGGTAACACCACACCTTCATCCTGTAGCCACGTTCATAAAATTTGGCAACTGGAGAGCAGAGATGCTTTAAAAGCCAGCAAGATGATACCTTAGCAGGGTTAAGAGAAGGGAGAGTGGCAAAGACAGTTGGAGGAGGCAAACGGAGGCTCACCTCATTCCTAAGAACTCTTTAGTTCTCTGAAATAATGCACTGGTTTGGGCTGTTCCAGTGCAATCCTTGATGGTGCCCTGCAAACCAGAGCTTGGAACAGGGTCTGAGATTGGGAAGGTCAGACACATGCATGGGGTCATTCCTCAGCACCCAAACAGTGCTGTTGGAGCACTGCAGAGAGCTTGTATTTAATCTCATACGTGTTTGGCTACTGATGATAAATCATAGATCCCCTACTTCACTGAACTGTGGGTAAGTTTTTCTGTGTGCATGACAGTTCCTCTGCTGCAGAAGGAAGGCTCAGTCCTTCATCAGAGCTAGAGGCTTTTTCTGTAGAGAATTTTCTCTGAATCCATTTCACATCATCTAAAAAATAATCTGATTTTTTTTAACAGAATATCTATTTTCTTTGTCAGTGCTTTTTTTTCAAATACATTTCAGACCCGTCTTTTTCCTCTGTCCTCCTATTTCCCATTAATTCTCACAATAACATGCATTGATTGTTCTGTTCTGGTAGTGCCAACATCACCATGGCAGTACATCAACTATTTCCCTTAGGAAAGGCATTACTTCTTCCAGGAAGAGAAGAAAATAGGAAAAAATATATATTTCTAAAACAATCTAAATTATCTGCTTCAGTACATGTGTAGACAGTACAGTGGAACAAAGTCAAACCTGTTTTCTCTTGTTTCAGGGATTTTCCATTATTGCACATCTTGATCATTTCTTTAAGTGAAGAAACTTGTGCAAGAAAACATCACACAGAATCCCTCTATTTCTCCATTTTGTGTATCAGAAAGATTTGATTCATAAACACCATTTCATCCTGAAACTGTGCTAATCCACATATTCTTAATTTAAGTGTTTCCTCAATCCTTCTTAGGATGACTTTGGTAAAAGATCCTCTGACTCTTACTCAACATGCTTATTCTGCTAATATTTTCATGATTATCCCATTCTCTCTCTTTTGGATGAGAATTAGGATTTATTCCTCAACTACTCTGGAACCTTCTCACCCTTTCAAATATCCCAGGGGGATCTTTCATAATTCTGTTACTATTGCTCCACATCTCTAGCTGTGAAGGCTCAGGCAAAGCTGCTTAGCAAATAAGTGAGCTGACTTTAGGGAAAAAAAAATAAAAACAACATAAAATTGTTAGATTCACCAGGCTTTTATGTTTGACACATCAGTGCCACATGTCATTTTGCTGGGCTCTCCAGTTCCTTGGCTTCCCTGCAGTGTCTGTGTCAGCAAAAATGGGTTGTCAACCAAAAAGTGACAGAAGCCACGGATCTTGCCCTTTGCTTTCTGTTGATGCATTTGTGAAGTCTTTTAGTGGGGTTTTGTTATGTTTAGAGATGCTTTTAGCACTTACCCTGTTTAATACCCTCTGAGCATTCAGAAGACAGCAGCTTTACATCAGGAGAGGTTTATAATGAGTACAAGCAGTGAAATGTTGCCATCTTTCCACAGCAGAGTGGCAAGGCCTTGGACCAGGACAATGCCTGGGAGTCATTAGTGGGGATGGAATTGGGAAAGCTGCTGGTTCCATCCCGAGCTTTCTGGCACCTTGGAATTACAGAGCCTCTGGCCACTGCCCCAACAACCTACAGTGCTCTGGCACTCGTATGTTCAAACAGAGTAGTGATGCTGCCCAGAAAAGCAGTGTCTTCTGTGCAGATACAGAAATGGGGGAATCCCAAGAACACACATGGAAACACAGAACAATCCAGGTCCATACGGAAATTGAATCTCAGCCAGCACACCTTTGCAGGTGGAGATCCCATCTGAGATATGGGGGTGAAAGAGCCTCCACTGTGAGACCACAGTTAGTTCATGTTGCTGAACCCATTCATCATTGGGACACATTTATTTTAAAAAATGGACAAATGCTTTTTGCCGCGACACTGTTAGCCCATTTTCAAAAGCCAAAATGGTTGTACATTCTGTTAATGTGTTACTGGAATAAAATCGTGTTGCACATTTAGGGCTGGATTATGTGGAGAGCAGCCAATACTTGTAGCATTGATTACGAGGTCTATGCCTAAGTAGTTCTCTTCCTGATTTATGAGCCAGGCATTATCATTCATTGAGTGACAAGAGTAAGCTACTAGATTTGTTAATTGGACGATAAACCACACTTTTATTCTCCTCTTCCAGTGTTTTTTTATTAAAAAGAGACATACTTAACATTTAGTGGAATGCTTAAATAAATGGATACAGAAGAGTTGTATATAAACCCCTTGCTTGTTTCAAGAGTAGTGTATGGTGTATTTATTAATTAGTCTGGCAAAATGTAATTAAAGGGCTGTAAACTCCATGAGGGAGTTAACCAGCCTTGTAGTAAATACCAGTTTATAGGTACAGTAGGTCAGCTGGTATTAAGTAAAGAGGTAACCTGCATAGAAACTCATATTTAGCGAAGAGACAATATAAATAAGTTATCATCATGAAAAATACAGCTGACCTTGCAGATTCAAAGGCAGCAGATTGCAATGTTTTCATGAGTTTGTGTAGTTTTTTATCTCCTAGCAACTGTATATAATTTACATATTTTGCCACATTGAACATCTTAAAGAGATTTTCTGATGGCTGGTGTCGGAAAAGAGTCATTGTAGTGTAGTTCCTGGAAGACTGTTGTTTTTCATAACTGTGCTAAATGTCTTTATGGGAGGCTCTGAGGTGACATAAAAGGTTTCAGTGTAGGAATTTGATAATACAAGCACTTTCAGATTGTTTTTTGTGGTGTTTACAAAAACACTGGGGTCTGAGTTCAAGAACTGGCACATCTCCTGCTGACATCAGTCTGAGAGACACCAGTATAAAGTACACACATATACATATTTATGAAGTGTATGCATATATATAAAAATAAAATTACATACCCACTTTCTATATTCAGAAGTGTACAGATTTTCTTCATTAAGATTTTTCTTCATTAGTTCTGCTCATTAGTTCTCTTCAGTTAACACATGAGGCTCCCAGCAGTGGCAAGGGAAGGAGTCTGAGGCCGTGCTCTGGCACAGAGCTTCTGCCTGAAGGGTCAGACATGAATTCAGCTGAACATTTTTATTTGCATAGAAAATCTTTTGTTCTTGTACTGCTAGTGCTAGTAGGTGGTGAAATTTCAGAAACCAGGACAAACCCCAGGAAAATACTGGATGTAGAAGTAGGACCAAAATACATGAGGAAGACTGAGAGTTTGTTACATCATTGGTCCACTCTTCCCTTTGCTGTCGGTGGGAAGCAGAATGGCTCCTTACAGGATCTGAGCTGCTGTTGTGAAGCAAGGGCAGGATAGAACCTCTCACTGCAGCACATGAAAACCATTTGAATTCATTTGAGCTTCATCAGCTGAGCCCATGAAATCACAGGCAGTCTGCTCACTTAGAGATAAACCTGACACAAGCAGCACTCGACGGCTGAAACTCAACTTCATTCACAAAGAGAAATGTGAGGAATTTGAAAGCAGATCTTTTGTTTCCAGAAGTTTTTTCTGATTACTGAGGGCTGTAATCCTGGGCAAGGGGAACAGGAAAGTGAAGACACCAGTAGCAAAGCTGATATCGGGTTGGCGTCACCTGTAAAGAGCCAAGGACACAATTTGGGGTTTGGTTTCATGGAGTGAAATGCTGAGCTCCGCCTTTTCTCCCACTGAAAGCTGGGCTGTCCGGCTGGAAATCACCGCAGGCTGATGCAGAATCACTCCTTAGGTGCTGTGTAACAGCAGTGTGAGCATGACACCTGTTCTGCCATTAGGAGTTCAGCTGTGGTTGCTATAAATCACTCTTCGGCCCCACCAATTTTCTATCAATGTAATTGATTGTGTGCTCGTTTCTCTCTCCCAGCAATTCTATGTAATCAATTATAGCACCCCAGTCACAGCAGTTGCTGTGGGAAATCTTTGAAATGACAGAGACCTCATGCAAGCTGTACAAAATTACCAATTATGGAACTACACAATCTTTTCTAGGATGCCATAAAGTGTCATTATTTACCCTAAAAGAGAATGTCTAAACAGATCGGTTTCTCATCAAATGTCATTGCTCAGGGATCTGAAGAATATGGAAATGCCTAAGTTTAAATCATCTGTATGCCTGAAACAGCATAAGAAATTAGTTTCTTGAGCTATTTTTATGAGCTTTTTCCTAGCTTACAGCTAAATCATGTATTATGGTGAATCATTAACTAGTGACTTTTATAGGTAGTCCTTATATAGCCCATTTTTACCTTCAATGCTATTTTTGAGATACAAGAATCTATAGACCACAAATACTAATCAGATAATGCAATTACCTGTTTCAGCCATGTCCCCAAGTTTAGTCTTTCGCTGGAGAAAATACAGCAAGAGGCTGACCTTTATTTATGGTGTGCTTTGTGCTGTTTGATTCCTTCCACAGCCTCACCTTCATGGGGAGTGATTTTCCCATCATTTGGGAGAGATGCTCAGTTCAATTCCTGCTACACATAAAATCCCCGCCGGTCTGCATGGACCGGAATAGCTCCATCTGCAATGCCAAGCACTCTGCATTCCCTCCCTGTCACCAGGGAGGGGACAAATCAGCTCAAACTGATTCCTGTCAGGATAAGATTGGAGGGACAAACCTGTTTGCTCGCTACATTTCAATTGGGAACGAGTCAGGCCTTCAAACTCTGATGCAAGTTCTCCTGGAATTTCTTTTCACGGAAATGCAGATAATCAAATCTTTTTCTTGCCAGAGACAATGTAATTTTATGCTTTGATTTATTCTGAAGCATTCGATTTATAGTTATCCCTAGCCCCGAAGAGTCCTGTTGGAATTTAATAAAGCAGCGGATAACATCCCAATTAGAGTTTTCTGCAGGGAAAGAAGATAAATAAAGGAAACTCTGCCAAAAAAGAGATTCTTGATGAAGTCTGGGGCTCACAGGTGTTTTAGCACATGTAACTCTTGGTGGCAGTGACAAAATACAGGTAAAACTGAGGATGTAAATAGAAAAATATGTTTGTTTTATTGTGTGTGTGTGTATGACTCAAACTATGGAGAGATGCAGGAGCCTTCACTGGGTCCATGTAAGTCCATGGGTGTGGGATCTTCTGCTGCCAGCAGAAAATGGCAAAGGTTGAAGACAGGTCTCTTTCTGAAATGGTTGGTACAATAAAATAAGAAAATAGTTTTGGAGAGAGGGAGTGAGGCAGATGATGAAGGAGCCACCTTTATATCTGGAAGTGGGGAGCAAGGACAGCTGGGGCACAGCCTGGTCTGGTGGTCTCAGACCTCACATTGCTCTGAGCAAGGCACTTCTTATAATAACAATAATAATAATAAGATGCTTTGAGGAAAGAGGGTCATGCCAAAAAAGCACAATGTCCAGTCCCTGCCACGGGGTAGGGCAGCAGTGAGGGGGAGCGATGACTGGCAGGGCCACCAGCAGGGCCAGGGGGGTTTGAAGAGCTAATTTTGACTTGTCACACATGAGACAGGTATCCAAATCCTGCTTAAATTTCTCATTTGAATCTGTCTTCTGCATAGAAGAGTAAAAGGACCAATACAAGTGTGCAGAAAGATGTGGCTGTTTTTGATTACTCTTTCTCGGGAGCCTTTCAGCATTACTTACGACTCAGCTCATCCTCATCTTTGTATTCAGAAAGGCTTCACAATTTTTTTGTTTTTTTTAGGAAAATGAAAAGACCCTGTTGAGGTTCAGACAGGTGTATATTAATATTGAGTGATTTGATTTAGATTGACACTTTGAGATGTTTTGGTTAAACTTCAGCTCTCTGAAACAGAATTATTTGTTTCCATTTTTCAAGGAAACAGTGGTTAAAAAATCAAATTCTATGGAAACTATTTACCTGGAAACTTTACAAGTATCTCTTCTTTCAGTTGAGTTCTTGGGGTTCATGTCTAGGAGGTCAGATTGAATCTAAGTCTGTACATAGATGATACCTTTGTACCTCCTCTGTGCCAACACCGCCATGGTAGTCAAGGAACAAAGAAATTCATTGGTTTAAGCGCATCTAAAAAAAAACCAAAAAAGAAGTAAAAAATAATATTAAAAAAAATTTTCAGCTGGGGAAGCTGCTGGATGTAGCTGGTTTCAGAGGACTGGAGTCTGGAGCGGGAGGCAGGGGCAGAGCAGGATCATTGCAGGGATCCAGACTGGTGTGGGGTCAGGGATGGAGGGCACAGGAATGGGGTGAGAGGTGCTGGGCTCACATCACTTGGCATATGTGATATACAGAGGTGCCAGCTCACCTGTGTGTTGGTCTGCAGGTCTTGCTGGGCCAGTTCTCAAAAAAATAATAACTGGGCCTAAAATATTGTCTCAAGCTGAAGTTTTAATGTTTTGAGGTGGCAGATAGAAAACTAATAAAGAAAGTGAGTTTTGAGGTTAATTTAAAGACAAGCCTCATCATAAGCACTTGTGCTGCCTTGTAAAGGTAAGGCAGGCAGCTCATTCTGCACACAGATGCAGAAGCAAGGCTGGGAGTATTTTGCAGTAGATGGTGGGTAATGACGCTTTAAGGCAGTGAATATAACATTTTTGAATTTTTCACAGCTCTCCTTTTTGTTCTTTGTGGACAGGAAAACAATCAGACCTGCAAAGCTCTGTGGTGAGGCTCTGGGATAAAGCGATATATCCAATGCCTTTTCTCAGGGGGAGGTTGAAGCCTTGTGGGTAAACTTTTAAATAAACAGAAGATTTATTCACAGTAGTTGGGTGCTTTTCTTCCAAACTGAAGGCATCCTTTTAATAAAAAATTATCCAGTTCCTTCTTCCCCCGTGGGCTCTGAGGGTGTGTGTCCGCAGGGGCGAGCGCAGGGAGCGCATTCCCGCTGCCTTTGGATGCCTCACAAGTCTTTCTGTGTGTGCCTTAATAGTCCTCTGAGGGAACTGAAGTCTCATTTTGTGTGACTCTGAATTTAAATCCAGGTCACAGAGATGTTAAATAGCAAATGACACATTTACTGTGCCGCCCAGCTGCCTGCTGTAATGCAGCAGGAATGCTTTCTGAGCAGGGACAGTATGCCAATATTAACTTCTATGCAGGTTGTTTTATTGTGGAAGCTAATGCTAAAAAATAAGGAAAAAAAAAATCAGGGGATGATGCTCACATTTAAATAGCTACTTATTCCCTTTGCACCATCTCTCCTGAAGTGCTAATGCTCTTCTCTGACTGAAGAATTCCTAAAACATTAATTCTTTTCAGTTCAGACCTTTGCATTTATGTTTATTATACAATCCCCAAACCATTTTGGTTTCCAGGTCACCAGAAATCAAAATGATACCATCAACATGCTATTCTAACTCCTGTGCTTAGTTAAAAACCCAAATTACCTCTTCGCTTTATGGTCCTGTCTGTAATATTCTCCTTTTGTGAAGGCACATACTTTATTTCTCTGGGAGGAAAGTGGTTTGTCAGAGGCTGCTGCGTTATTGCAGCCTTACAAGCAAATAATGAAGTTGGACACCTGCATTCTGTACAAAAAGGCTTTGATCAGGCAGATGGAGAATGTGTTCCTAGGCATCAAAAGGGCTCATCACAAGAGAGAAAAGATGTGGATATTGGGGTATTTGCTACACAGATGTCCTTTTGGGAATAGCATTGCAAAATACATGCCCAAACAGCAGCTAAATGGACTTCTGACCAATAGATGGAGACAAAAAGTGTTTTTCTTCATTAACCTGCTTTGTTCCTACTGAGAAGGTCAGTTTACCTGCAGGTCCTTCTCTGGTAGGGAGTTTATTCAAAGCAGGTGGGTTGGATTTATTTTTTATTTTTGTTACTGTTGATGTTGGGTTGTTGTTCTATGTGGTTTTTTTTTCTCTCTCTTTTTTTTTTTTTTTTAATGAATACTTAGATGAGGGATTTAGCTCTGCTGATGCTTTCTCAGGTGCCACTGTTTGTTTTCCCTGAGTTTATGATGATATAGAACACCTTTTTGGGTTTGTGACCTCAGGTTCACTTCAGTTCTGTAACAAGCACAAGCTAACAATAATTAGGCTTGTCCTCTGTTTTTTTCTCTGTACATGTGTCAGTGGTTTTAATTTAGAAGTTAATCTCATATTGCAACTTGCCCTCTTCTGGTTCTCTCTGCCTTCTAGGACTGTTACTCCAAGATCTAAGTTCAAATTTTCTTTTCCCAGTCATCAGTTGCATGGGCTCACTCCTTTCATATATTTCTTAGGTGTTCTAATTGCCACGTTTCAAAAGCACAAATTTGTTCTCAAACCCTTATTAAGCACTGACACTGCTGTCTTATAAACCTAATGTAGATTAATGTGTGCTAAGGAAAAAAGCAAAACACAACAAAACAAATAAACAAAAAAAACCCTGAAAAAACTCCGAGTCCAGTACTGTTCTGCCATCTGTTGATTATGTTTTGCTGTGCTGTAGCGAATCAGTACCTATTTCTGTTCTTGAATCTAAATATAATTTCAGTTTACTTCTGATTTCCTGAAACCCCAAACTACTGTGTTTAATTTATAAATTGCTTCTTATGTATTCTGCTCATGGCTGCTGAATATAATTAACATTTTCTTGCGAAAAACCTGTACCTATAAATATCAAGGCCGTGACACACATTATTAATTAAAAAATATGATGAGGGTTGTTGGTTTTGCAAATACATAAATAGCTTTAAAAAATGTGCCATAAATCTTCATGTCCCTTTCTAATAAGTATAAATACATTTATTTTTTGTTTATTAGGAAGGGGATGAGGGAATACTGCAGTAGTATTTAAGTATTGCAGTAGGATAATTTTTATGAGACCTGGAATCACTGTTCAGTACTGAACAGCCTTTCCCATGCCCACAGCTGATTTCAGTCCTGTGTCAAGGAATTTTGCATTAAAATACAATTCCTAACCTAGGACCAAGGCAGGTTGGCAGTTTATCTTTTCACTGTTAATTACTTCCTCACACAAGCCAGTTTGGATTTCACGTGAGTTCTGTTCACAGGTTGGAGAATAAACTAACCCACATCAATAAATTGGAGAAAGTAAAGGCAAGAATAATCTGTGCAGAATGGGTTAAATTGTCACTCCTTGGAGTGACTTTTTGAAAACCTCATTGTGCCCATGGTACAAGTTGTTAGCCCTGCTCCTCTTCTTTGTCTTTGTCGCTCCTGGTTATTTTGGGATTTTTAGGATTGTCTACTCGCCCTTTTGCCCAAAGCTGGATCCCAGTATCTATAGGAATTCCCTGGCAACCGAAAGGAGTTTACCTCCTACTGCTCATTTTTTTCATAATTAACTAAACACACAAAATTTAAACACAGAGACACAATTTTGAGCTTATCAAACAAGCAACAGAAGTCCCTTAAACACAACTAGGTTTTTAATTACCCACTTACTATTGATCTCAGGCTTCAGTAATGTGCAGCAACAGCAGCAGCACCACATTCTTCTGCTGGGTAAGGATGTAAATTTGGGAGGATGAAACATTTTCAAGTGTCTGACTCTTGTTCCTGGAGCTGCATTTTCCTGTTTTCTCCCTGGCAAGGATTCCTGATGGATTTTCTTATTTTCTTGGCTAGATGGCAGATCCTTGAAACCTTCCTTATCTGGCATGCACAAACAAGGCTTTTATTCAAAATGAAATATTCATAGAATAAAACACTTACAAAGATGTTAAAGGACATGGAACATTTAGTCCCAGTCCAAACCTTTCCAACTTTGTTTAACCCCATAAGGGTGGAATTCTCCTAGGAGTTACCAGAGAGTTGTGAGTCAGAAATAAAGTAATAAGCTTCAAAATTGTTGCTCATAGTTTAGCCCCAAGGGCTAAAGCCCTGCATAGGGAGTTTCCTTAAAAATAACTGCAGGTAAACCTGGCAGGCTTGGCTTGAGCAATGAAAAGTTTTAACTTGTTTTCTCATGTACCCAACACCCAGTTTTCTGAGTATTATCACGCTAAACTAAATTTGGCCACGAACAAGCTCCTATCAACTGGGGATTTGATTAGGACAAGAAAATTAATTGTTACTGGGATTTAGAGTTGATTTGAGCCCACTAAAGAGAGGGTAGCCGTATATTTCACCTTGATTAAGGAAAAAAAATCTAGTCAGGTATTGTACAATTACAGCAGAAGTGACATCATGATTTATTGTGTCAGACCATTTCTTTCTTCTTACAGCACCACAAAGGTCAGTGACAAAACAAGGCTGCTGCGTAAGATCAAGAGAGAAACTGGTAGTGTGAATAAAAGCCAGGAATGTCATTTTTAATTTCCAATGTCCCTGCTTTTGTGGCAGGGAGCCAAACCATAACATTTCACTTGCTTCTAAAAAAAGAAATTATATTCAGTGCTTTTTTCAAAGAAGTCCTGTTGAACTCCATTCAGAGTGGGAGTCAGGCTAGAAAAAATATTTGCAAAGTTTTTTTAAGTGACAAAACCTGATCTGATGTTATTCCTGGATTTATTTTTTTTTTAATATAGTTTCGTGTCAAAAGGGGGAAGAGGTTGCTTAGAAAACCTTAGAAAACACATGCTGGCACTGTCATGGAAATTGTTTCTAATTCTTCCAACTTGTAGTGCAATTAGAAAGCGAGAAGAACACCAGCCACCTGTGCTGAAAGAATTTGTAAATCCATATTATTTATAAATTAAGAATATAGATTGCAGAGGAAATGAATGACAAACATCCAGCAGTCGAAGATGCTTGTGCAGGTTATTGAGTTCTGAAGTTCTTAAGACCATTAGTAGTGTGACTTTAACACAATCTCAGTGACACAGAATTACAGAAGCCTTTTGGTCCTTAAGTAAGTAACTCACTCTGATTACTTTTGTACATTTCTAATGGTAAGTGTGATTATCTTTGATGTGACTGCTGCTCAATTTTCCTGCTTCTTTTTCCCAAGCTTCCAAATTGTTTTATAACATCTTTATAACATCTTTATAGCATCTTTCCATGCCAGACACCAGAACATGGTGGGCACAAACACCAAGGATCATGGAGGTCAATAATCATTTTTTATCTGACTGCAGTGATCTTTGATGTGCTTGGCAATATTTAACCAAGTTTTCAAATGCTGTTGTTCCTGCAGGTCAGGCTCAGAAGCTGCAAAGCAGGAAGACTGAAACAAGTCAAATAAACCAATTGTTTTATAAAAACAAGCAATCAGCAAAGTGCTAGAAAATCCCATTTTGGCAAGAAAACACTCCAGCTTTGTTCTTTGGTGTTATGATGTGATGGAGAGCCCTCAGCAGAGTTATAAATTTGTGTTACACGAATGTTTATCTCCAGACCTCTATGCATGCAGTGTATAATTTGAAACACAATCCATGCTCTTTTCTCACACATTTGTTGCTTTGCCTCTCACAGTCTTGGTGTTTTTTACAGGAGGTCTCGATTTCCTACAGGCTTAGGTGATTCAGATAAATTAAAACAAGCAGCTTCACAGACAGTGTTATTTCAGTTCATGTGACATATTCCACTTCACCGCAGATTGCCTGTGGTGCACAAATCTGTTACTCGTGGTAACGGGTTCGTGTGTCCACGACTTTAATCTGTTTTTTAAAAAATGGATTTAAACCACGGTAAAAATGATTTATGAGGTTTACAAAGTCTTTCCACTAGTTTAGCTAGATTAATTTAAAATCATGCTAAGTCAAATAACAACTTGGGGTAGATAAGGCCTTATTCTTTCCCTATCTTCCTCTTTCACATGTCCCTTGTTCTTATAATCTCTTCTGACTATGTATATTGCATGACATATTTTGGCATAATTTAACAACAAGAACTTCTGAGCTTTTTCCCTGGAAGCTGCAGGAAGTGGCCAGATTTTGAAAGAAGATACTTGCAGCTCTCTGTTGTGAAAATAGTACTTATAGTACCTAAAGGTCGTGGAAACTGCCCACATGCCCAGTCAGCTAAATGTCTAGGAAATATGTCAGTCTTTGAAATCCAGAACACAGTGATTTAATTTATGTTCATGTTTTGATAACTGGCTGAAACCTAACTGACTTCAGCAATACAGCATTTGGGAAGGGAAATGGGTGGGCTCCTTAATATTGCTGCACAAGTCCCGTGATCTGTGGGTGGAAACTTCACATTCAAAGTTCACCCTTCTAGGGGATATTTGCACATGGAGCTTGTCTGGTTGGTGCATGTGTGATGGGAAGAATGTGGGACCGGTAATTATTGAATGGTAATTATTGAGTGGAAATAAAGAGAGGGCTACAAAATCACTGTCGATTGAACATAGCCAATTTCTAGTTAAATATAGTAAAAGGAAGTAATTTTAGAAGAAATCTTAACTTCAGATAGTTTTATATGGTGATGTCAGTGCTGAAGAGAGCTAAATGCACCAGCTTCCAGCCCATTCTGTTCACACCCTGCTTCTTTGGCCTGGCCCTTAATCCTGCTGCTGTCCCACCTCTGGAGACCAAGGGGCAGAAGGCCAGGGCTGACTTCATGTGTTATATAAAAGGCACTGAGCTCAGCCAGGAGTGCTGAGGACAGGCTATTCCCTCTGTATCCCCCCCAGGGTTCACCTTGCAGGGATCCCTGAGAGGTGCTGTGTGACTTTGAGGCAAGTACTGTGGAGTTTGTGGGACTGGGGGATTGAAAGCAGGCATAGCAAGGATTATGTAGGGAAAGAGGGAAGGCTGAACAGGTAAGGTTGGGAATCGGGCATTACCTTAATTGTGTGTTTCCAGAAAATAGTATGGATTATCATCCCTGGATTAGCATCTCTGCCTTCTTTTTGAGCTTCTAAAACCAGGCTGTGATGCCCTGAGCAAAAATGAACACAATACTACCCAAACTATCCTCCAAGGAGACAAACACTCTTCAAGCAAATACTGAGGAAAAACACTCTGAGGAAAAACACTCTGAGGAAAAATCTGAGAAAAATGTAACAAACTTTTCAAGACTTCTTAAGTGATGCTCCACCTCCAGGCTGTCTGGGTGGGATTCAGTGTGAGACTAACATAAATATCAACATCTACATGCAGCCAGTGTGTCTCATGTGCTGTGATGAAAGCCATTGATTGATGAAGCCATAAAGCCCTGGGGAGTGGCTGGGCTCTGCTCCCCATCATGTTATCTGCAGATTCCTGGGTCTCCACGTACTGGATCTCCAGTGGTGATGGATTTTAGGCATCTGCCTCACAGATAGGCTTATGGATTCCAGCATGGAAATGTAATGTTCTTGTACTGCAGCTCTCCCGCCATGACCTCAGCCAGCCATGCTATTTTGGAGCTTATAAACTTTTAACTCCATCTTAATGAAGTTGAGCTAGTAGAAAGTCCCATATAAATAATTTAATAATATGTCTGGATGAAATGGCTGCTATCTAACTGGTAGAAATAACACAAGTGATTAAATTAAATTCAATATACACATTAGCCACTGAACTACACAGCCATAAAAGAATGAAGAGTGTGGTCTAAAGAGTTGTCTCTTTTCCTCCCACAGCTTTATAATTATATCTTCAGGGAAATGCCACAGCTCAGCATTTAACGATCTGCCATCAGAGACATTTACGAGGAGATTTTCAGGGAAGGAGAGAGTTGAAGGTGTCTTTTGTACCAAAAAAAAGCAGTCATTGAATACTCTGGCAGTCGCTTGCTGAGAGGAGCATTAATCCATATATTTACATATCATCTGAAGTTAATAATTCTGAGTTTTTCCTCAAAGAATATCCACAACAAGGTCATGATCTCCCAGGAATTGTTTGGAAAATAGAGCATAAATCTTGTGCAGTGTCAATCTGTCACTGCCCTAGAGCAGATTTGTATGGTTTGAGAGAGCACAGCTGATCTGTTCAGGACACTGTGTTCTTCCATGAGGGGTGGCTCTGGCAAAACCCAGCCCCTCTTCAACACAGAGTGCTCTGGAAAAAGGGGAGACATTTGCAGTGTAGGAAGCAGTGGAATGAAGTACGCATGAAGAATTAACAGATGGCCCAGAGTAAACAAATGGAAAAATTAGCAAAATACTTTTCCTAGTGCCAGACTGTAGATCAATTTGAAATATCCTGAGTAGCTGTAGCTGGTTTGGATATGGAGATGTGACTGTTTGAAGGTGGTAACAAAAAGATTGGATAAAGACAAATGTATTAAAGGCTCAGCCTGAGAAACTTCCAACTTAAATACATATTTAATTTCCCAAATGGACAAGGAAAAGTCCAGGTTGTGGCTGTCAAGTGTTTCTTAGACATTTCAAAACATGGCTTTCATAACTACTCATCTTTTTGAGCAGATGAGATTGTCCAAATGAATTCTGAGATGCAGGAAAAGATCAAGTACGCTTAAGAAGAAAAAGACAAACAGGCCTGTGAGTGCATTTATCTGACTCACTGAAATGTTCAATAAGAGTTGAAGAAGTCTCTTTAATTAAGTTGCATGCACTCCTAATCTAGTGAGACAGGGATTTCCATGGGGGTATTGTCAGATTGCGAGTGAGGTGGTAACAACATCCACTGCTTTGTCATTTATCACTTGCATTTGTCCCAGCATAAGTGGTCAGAGACATAAATAACATTCATCTCTACTTGCAGCAAAAATCAAAATACAGTGTACTGTTACACTTTATCCATATTTAAGGTGTTAGCTCCTACTGACCTCGGTCATGGACTGGAGCCTCACAGAGCAGTTCCACTGTTTGTGTGAAAGATGCTCTTTTCTTTTGAGCATCCTCTGCTGCAGCCCATGAACAGGAGAGTCCCTCACCACTGCTGGGATTTTGCAAAGAGGGAATAACCAAAAAAAGCTGGTTTAATTTCAAGCTCCATTAGACAGAATGTTTGCCAAATGGAAGAAGACCAAATTGGTTGGAAATCTTGTCCTGAAACCTCTATGTTGGTATTGAAAATCAGAAAGAGTAGGGAGTAATAAACAGAAATCACCTAATGTATCATCTGAATCACTCCCTTTAAATCACTTTGAGTCTTTTAATTTTTATTTTTTTCTTGTGGAAATGTAAAGTACTTACTCTGGGACTATTGATTACAGAACTGTAGTACCAGCCTGGGATTTCCAGTACTAGGTTGTTAAAATCAGTATTTGAGTGTCTTGAAGGCAATTAGGCTATGTGTAAAAATATATGCATATATACATACATAAATTTTCCTTCACTTTTCTTTATCCTTCTTTTAAAATGTTCAAAATGCATGCATGTGTAATGTGAACTCCAATAAGAGGAAGGAAATAATATAATTATTAAGGAGTAAAGCTGATTTTAATCCAATCTTTTATTTTTACCATGAGTTTTAATTGGCAGGATTTTATTCCTGTGTCTACATACTGAAGTGGTTGTCTTCACACAGAGCTTTTCCCCCAGGAAGGTCTATGTTCAAACCTCACTAGATGAACTGCCCCTGTGAGGTCGATGTGTTACTCCTCCTGTAAAAGTTGTGTTGTCACCGATGCTGGGGTTGCAGGGCTCCTGCCCACACACTGAGAGCTGGCTCCTGTTGAGTAGATTGAGAGGTGTTTTACAATTTCACATTTATATTCAAATGACAGTCACACTCAAGTTTTTAGGGTCCAGCCAAAGTCATCTGCTTGTTTTACATCCAGCCCAAGTATTTGTAGGGGAAGCTGTTGGCAGAGGCTGAACGTGAGGCAGCTGTGGCCAAAGGGCACCTGGCTTGTATCAGCAACAGGACCAGGGTGGTGATTGTCCTGTATTGGAAGCCACTGAGTCCTGGGTCAGTTCTGTCCCTCATTAAAAGGAAAGCATTGAAGGGCTGGAGTGTGTCCAGAGGAGGGAATGGAACTGGTGAAGGGCCTGGAGTACCAGGAGCAGCTGAGGGGGCTCAGCCAGGAGAAAAGAATGCCCAGGGGGGACCATATCACTCTCTAAAGCTGCCAAAAAGGAGATTGTAGTAAGGTGAGGTCGGCCTCTTCTCCCAGGTAACAAGCACTAGGACAGGACAAAATGGCTTCAAGTTGTGCTGGAGGAAGTTCAGGTTGGATATTAGGGAAAATTTCTTCTCTGAAGGGTTTTCAGGCACTGGAATGGGCTTTCCAGGGAAGCAGCAGAGTCACTGTCCCTGGTGGTTTATGAAAGATGTGTAGATGTGGCACTTGGGAACACAGTTCAGTGCTGGGCTTGGCAGTGCTGGAGGAGTGGCTGAACTTGATCTTAGATGGCTTTTCCAGCCTAAACAATTCTATGATTCTGTGTCTGCTAATTAATGTAAGAAATATCTCTCTGACTGTACTAAGAAGTGGGTCGGGTCTCTGCTCCGATGTACGGGCTCCATTGATCCAGCAGCCAGAGTGATGGATAAGGAGGTGTGTGAGCTCATCCCTGCAGCTTGGGCTGATGCTCTTGGCTGTGGCGTGGGCCACGGTGCCATTTGTAGGCCTGCCAAGGGCAGGAGCAGCTGTAAGGTGTCTGAACTGCACGGTTCTAGACTCCATTTAAAAAATTTTCCACACAAGAGCCATTACCAGAATGGCCAATATTAAAACTATCCTTAGTTTGGAAAATGGGCACCCTGGGGAGGCAACAGTGATGCAGGATCTCAAGCCACAGCTACATTGTGCAGCGAGGGGGCCTCAGCCTGGAAGTTGCCACATGTAAGGTAGACAAGACAAGCAGAGGAGTTAAATTGGTTCAATGGATCAGATTTAAGTAGAATCTGATTTAAAATGGATATATACATTTGTGTGCTTGTTTGTTAGGAGAGATGGGATCAGTTGCCAGAGCCACCCATGGGGGCTGTGCCGGCTGCCCACGGGTGGTGTTGATGTTCAGTGCCAGCAGCAGGCTGAGCGTCCTGGAGTGCTGGAGAGTGAATGTCAGCTCGTTCCATCTCTGTCATCCCTCGCTTCATCCGCTGAAAAGAAAGTTGTAAAGGATGCATTTTAAGAAATGTTTTCAAGATTTGCTGGAGGAAGTGTGTTCCTCGGTGTCTACTGTCTCTAGTTTAACCCGTGGCTCTCCAGGCAAGTGATTTTGGAGTCACCTCCAGTTCTAGGAATGGAGCATTTAGTTCTTACTGTGTCTGGTAATACAGTGATTGCTCTGTGACTCAGGAGGGAAATAGCCCTGTGAGTGCTGGGCATGTTGAAAAAGTCAGTGTTTACCATGAGGTCAGAAATCCTGGGGCTTATTGTAGCTCGAGCCAGACCCATCCTTGTCTGTCACTTAAATTTTGCATATGTGCGCTTTATGTTCAGGTATGCATATATCTATATATATGTATTCCCCTCTCTCTTTCTCTCTTTCTGCATGTATATCAAGGTTAGTAAGGAAAGAAATTTTAATAGTCTCATATGAAAAACTTCAAAATAAATATTTTTCCATCTGAGTTTAGCACAAAATGAGCAATTCTCACCACTTTAGTGCTTATTATTTTTGAAGATCTGAGTGGTGTTTTTGGGAATGAGCTGCACACATTGGCATGTTTGCATTTGTCAGATCCTTTGGATGCTGCAGGGGGACAGGAGACTTTTACAGCCGGGAAAGAGCAGCTCGTGCAGCCTTTCCTTCAGAAGCCTCCTCTCCCATAGCAGTGATTTCTACTTCCCAGGGAGCGGAAGACGGCACACACTGCTCGGCTTTATTGCAAGGCACTGCACCAGCTGAAGAAATGGATCCACTCATTCAGGACAAGTAAGCAAATTCAGCTGGCTGATGAAAGGAAGCCTAGACAACGGTGTTCAAACACTCGCTCCCATTTCCTCCCCCCGTCCCCAGATGTCTGGTTTCAGTTTTAAAACATAATAACATTTCATTAAGGAGTCATAGCAACCCTTCACTAATTTGTGAAGAGTACATCGTGAGCTACATTCTGTACTTATCAACATTTGAGCACTTTAGATCTTTTTTCATCTCATTAGTGGATGTTTATGGGACCTGAGGGTTTCAGCACTCTCTGACTCATTAGTCAGCCTGTGGTGGGGCAGGTTATACACTACAGGAAACCATTTCCCCAGCCTTTAAAGGCTCTCACAGCCCTCAACACGAGTTCAGTCAGAAATGTTTTCTCCCATTAAACAGCCAGAAAGGAATGTGCAAAGGTGTGTCATTTTCCTTTCAAAGACACCACTCCGTAGAACACTGCATATATCAAAGTCGTGCTGCGCTTGGTTGCAGACAGCTGCACCACCACAGAGATGTCATTTCAAAGAGTTGGATATTTAAATTGCTGGTTCTGGAAAAATTTAGCCACGGGATGGCATTTACAGGAAACAGCAAACCAGAAGAATGTGTCGTGTTGGAAATTGCTTGGTCTAAACATCAGAAAGAGCAGGAATTCTGTTTTCCCACTAATCTACTGGACTGAAGCCTTTTTTCCCCAAATGGTCCAGTTAAGTTCGTGCAGGATTTAATTTGTATGAAAATAAGTGTTCTTTTTCCTCCACTAAATTTATTAAGCAGTGCACCATTTAGTAAACTGTCAGTGGCATCCGTTGGAGAAAAGGCAAATAAAATACTGATGCACAAGGAGGTAGTTTTTCCAGATCATTGATATGTAGTTTCACAAATTTATGAAAAAATTCCCTGAGCGCATGATTTATTTGGAAATAATCCACCAATCTGCTTTTTGAGGCTTTGTTTCTAATTCTGCTTTTCTTTCCCATCACAATGCATGGTTTTCTCTGAAATGCACTAACAAATAGGGAAAAAAAATGCAAGTGTGAATGAACAGTGTGATGTAAACGATGGAGCAGGAAATTGCATCTTAAATTTGTTTACAGTATGCTGTAAGTCAAAGCATAGGAAACTGCTTTAATAACAAGCAGTTGATAATCATGTTAATTAGGAAATCACAGAATAAAATGTGCCACTTGTGTTATAATTGCCTTTTTAACACTGCATAGACTGTATTCATTTTTCAAGGATTATTGTGGAATTCACATTCACATGTGCTTTTGCAAAGATGGTGGGGATTTGCATCATTATAGGTGGAGCCTTATTGCTATCACTTGGAGAAGATAGCTGGTAGGGTCCTTAAAAATCCCTGCCAGAATGGAAATGCAGTGAAGATCAATATCAGATCTTATCTGAATAAACATTTCTGAATTTTACAGTTGCTACCTGGCAAACTGTGCTTATGGAATAATAACTTCACAAATTGGAAATCTCCTGCCTCATTCATCAAGTGTAGCTACACAAACACTGCATGAGTTTGTTACCAATTTTTATGCATGAATCGCTGGGCGCCTTGTGGTTTTGATGGGAAATGGAAAACTGAGGGCTCTTTGAGGGGACTTGGATTTGAAAGGAAAAAAAGCAATATTTGATTTCAAAAGGCTGAAGTACAGATAGAAGCAACACCAACGCTTCTCTTTCCTGCCGAAAGCCGAACAAGCTGCTAAGTGCCAGCACATCACCCTCCAAGAGCCTCCCTGCTGCTGGAGCTGTTTGAGGACACAGCAGCGAGGCCCCAAAACCCTCCGTGAGGCCAAGGCTGCCAGGGATGTGGCAGAGGATGTGCTGCACCTCTGGCATCGGGGCAGCACCAGCACAGGCTGCGACTGCTGCTTTCCCCTCACTCACATGAATACAAAGCACTTTGCAGGTGCTGAATGGATTTCCAGAGGGTGGAATTGCTGCATTTAGTCCACCTCACACGTTTCCAGCAGTTTCAAGCTGACACTGATAGTTTTGCTGTGAGGGCCCTGCTAATTGGAACCAGCCCAGCTCAGTACCTGTGTGCTCCCTGGAGCGGCTGTGCTTAAAGCCAGGCAGCTGCTGAGAGCATCTTCAGGGTCTAGTGCTTGTTCTATTTTATCCGTGTTTCTTGATTCCTTTCTTCGCTGTACTTACACAAGGGTAAAAGCTGTGTTCCTAGAGCTGTCTGGCAGCACAGCTTTCCAAGCTTGGGGTGTTTCTAATGTTACTTCCCTTAAAGTGCTTCCCTTTCTGCTGTGCAGAGCTGATGCCTCTGGAGCAGGACGGCAGCATCCGCTCACACCCAACTCGTGCCATTCCTGTATAGTCCATGTGGAGACATCTAGGCCGTGGGCATTGGAGCCGTTTGTGAGATCCATGGGAAACATTCTCAAATGGAAACTCATGGCTGGAGTCCTCTGGCAGGATTTGGGATGAATGTGATTTTTCTCTGATCAAGATGTAAACTTGATAGGAGCAGTTGTAGCTCTGCCTGGAAGCAAAGCATCCTCTTCCTATGGAGGGCTTTCAGCCTGATGGAGGATCATAAGGAAATGGAGTCAAGGGCATAATGCGGGACAGGACTAATATTTTAGGGAAGGTTTGTGCACATCTTTATCTTTAGACTTTTGCCCTGGGTTGCCACAGACTGTCCGGTAGCATTTCCTTCCACAATTGGATAATTCTGTTGCTCTGACTCCCTGTCCTTGATTAGGTGATCAGCTCCTCAGAACCAAGGGAAGGTGCTTTTCTCTGATCTTTTTAGGAGCAAGAGAATATGCTGCAAGAGCATGGATGACTTTAAGGGATCAAACATTAAATTCTGTCTTGGGCTTGAATCACTTGTTGTCAGGTATTTTCAGTAGCCCAGGACAAGTTAACAGATTTACTTCAGCTCTTTGCTTTCTGTAACTTCTGAAGAACAAGAGGGCAGCAAGACCTTGGAATGGCTGCTTTTAAAGGCTGTTTTGAGGACTTTTCTTTGGCCAATATCCTCTGTGTGTGTGGAGTGTTTAGTGCTTGGCAGCAGCCACTGACTTTTGCTCTGCATGTTGGCAGTTGTGTCACCTGATGACTCAAAGGGATTCTCTCCTTTCATCATTGCTGGCTTCCTTCTGTTTGCAAAATCACACCTCTCTTTCCCACTGTCCTTTCCCTGTGTTTTTCCTTACTCTGTCCCTGGTGTGTGCCCTCTGGAATTCAGGATGGGTCTGCAGTGCTGTCCAGGGGCTGAGAGGACGTTTCCAACAGATGCCTGGGGAATTATAGCAGGAATGTGCAGGATGTGCTCCAGATATGTTGTGCTGGTGGCTGTTGGAAGGCTGCACCTTGAGGTGCCCAGATGGGAGAAGCCAATGGGCCGAGCTGGAAGCCAGCACTGTCTCCCCTCCACAGAGAACCCCACTGCTGCATTTCTGCTGGAAAAGATGTATAACCCCCTTTGAAAGTACTAATAAAATTCATTTTTGTAGGGAAATTTGCCACACTTCTTATCTGTAATCACATCTTAATGTGCTTTTGCAAAATCTGCCTTTGTCCGAAGCATTTGTCCTTGGCCGAGGTCCATCCTGTAGCATCCTGGCTGCCTGGATTTGATTAAGTAGATGACTTACATCTTTACGGTGTAGTGGTACTCTGATTTGGACACCAGCTCAGCAGACACTGAGGTGTTTTATTGGAGTCAGGACATGCGAAAATGGTATTGCTGGACTGCCTTAGACAAAGTCCTTTGGAGAGCTGGAAAATGAGGAAGGAGCAGGAGTTGCCTCAGGGGTGTGATTGACTGCTCCATTACGAATCAGCTGGAGTGACTGGAGCCACAGAGATGTCACAGTGCTGAAGCAAACACAGCCAAACACAGGTTTTTCACTTGTTTTATGATTTTACCATGTTGATGCTGAGCAAGGGGAACAGGCCCAGATCTCATTTCCTGTTGTTATCAATAGCAGTGACAGTTCATAACTCCCCAGTGAGTTAGATAGTGCTTTTGTTCATTTTTTACTTTCATATAAATGAAACAAAAGAACTGGCAATAAGCACACGGTAGGCAAGAGCATCCTGATGCGCATCACGTGCAAAATTTATACAGTGATTGCAGTAGTAAAAACAAGGGAATATTCCAGTTTAAATCCACTCTCTACTTTGATCTGGTTCACCTACATGGCAAACAATATTTCTTCTAGCTATGACATAGATGTCACCTTTTATAAAGATATGAGGAAAACCAGTAATTGTTCCAGTCAACGATGACATTTGTCATATCCCGTTTAGTGAACTCAATCTCTTTACTCGTTCACAGTGGTGTTTGTGAAATCCTTGGTGTCTGACACATTGATTTGTCTGTGTAAAAAGCAGAAATACCTGACACTTGCCACAGAACAAAGTTTCCCAGCAGGTGTACGAGCTGCAGGTCCTCCAGGGCCACACGGGGAGAGTTTCTTCAGCTGCAAACCAGAAGATGCATGGAAGGGGACAGGGGAGGCCTCATCCTGCCACATCCATCTCAGGAACTGGGAAATGCCATTCCCATGTCTGAGCAAAGCCTTAGAGCTCCCATAGTCCCTTATTCATGGAGAAAATGTTTATCTAAGCCTCTCAGAGTAAAAAAAAAAAAAAAAAAAGAAAAAAAAGAAAAAAAAAGAAAAAAGCTAATATATAAATGTTGAGGTTTTGATTTAATAATACAACTGACTCAATTGATATTTAATATCTCATTCCATGCTGAACAGAGTCCCCAAACTCATATTTTGCTGCTTATCTAAATAGCAAAATACTTTTTTTTTCTGGTTTAAAGGTCTGGTAAGTAGATATTAGTTGATTTTAAGATACATGCTGTGGTGTAAAGAAATTGCATTCTTCCCCGTTCTGTTTGATTGCAGTTCTACAGAGCAATGTTTCTTCTGCTCAGATAATTTTTTTCCCTGTAAATATTTAATCTGGGGATGCCATTTGACTTCTTCTTCCGTTTAGGGCACCAGTACAAGTCATGCTGTGCAATGCACATTTACATGGTATTCTGCTTTCACAAAAAGCTAATGAACATGAGCTTTTGGGATTCATTGGAAATGGTCTACTTAATGTGGTGCTTCTGTAGGAGATACAGTCCTTTCCAAAAGTTACTGCTCCTCCAGTCCTTGCAGCTATTCCTGTCAGATACACAGGGGAGCACTGGCAAGGACATGGAGTACACTGGCTTTTTTTAGTGCCAAAATGACTCTAATCTATCTTATTTATTCTTTACACTAACATTCAACAGGAAGAAAAGCTCCAAATTCAGACTTGTGGCAGCAACTTCATTAGGGCATGAATGAGGAATACAGAGAACTTCAGTGCTTGAGCCACTTCTTTACAGACTTTTCAGAGTATTTCCATGTCAACAGGAGTCCAGCTCTGATCTTTTTCTTTTTGAAGCCCACAATGACTTTCTATTAAATGCCCTGGCTCAGCATTGGCTGTTAATAAAGGAGGGTGATTGTCCTTCATACTGAACCTTTCAGCCCAGATCACTGTAAAAGTGGTATTAGTGTGATTAAGAAGATCCAGGCCAAGACTATTTAACTGCTTAATCTTAGAAATGAGATAGCACAGATTGCAGTGGGAATGCCTGGGCTGCAAGATCAGCACAAGAGGTGCTTTAAAAAAATACTTGCGTGAAATTGTCTTGCCTGGGTGAATGTATTTGGCCCACTTCTACAGTGAAAGTAGAAAGGGTACCCAGTCCCTGGAAGTGTCCAGGGTCACGCTGGATGGGCTTGGAGTAACCTGGGGCAGTGGAAGGTTCCCTGCCCATGGCAGAGGGTGGGACTGGTGGTGTTTAATGGTCACTTCCACCCCAAGCCACTCTAGGATTGTGCCATGCAGACAGACCAAATCATTCTCTGCTGGGGAGTTTTCTGGGCCCCTCTCAGAGGGCATTTGGGGCACAGAGGTTGTAACTCAGCAATTATGTGACTACTGGGCCTTAAAAATGGAGCAGACCATGGCTGTTCCTCTGCTCCCTTGAACCAATCATTTATGGACCCAGTACAGTTTTAGGCTGCAGGGTTTGTTCACGCATTCCGAATTTCCATCCACTTTGGATACCAAAGCTGTGTGCTGCCAGCTCCCTAATAAATCCCTTGTTCTTTAATGTATCAATCTTGATAATTCCTCTGTGAACTTAGGAAAAGCACAGAAATTTTAATTGTGGCAGTAAAAGCCACCTAGATCCTTTTACTGAAATCCAAAGGCACCTGTGAGATTTCTAAAAAAATCTCCTATCAGGAAATCTGACAGGGAAGTGAATCTGCATCCTTTTCATTGCAGACTGCTGCTGTAATGATTCAAGCATCTTCTCCTCATCAGGGACAGCGTATTTACCGTGCTATCCATTAGGGAGATGATTGCTCCTGGAAGAGATGCCAAAATACCACTTTTTTGATGTGCGAATGTTCACAGTCACCTGTATAAATAGCAGTAGGCTGCTGGAGAAAACTGTATTGATGCTTTTTGCCTTTGCTTCTGGGATTTGGTTTATTTGCCTTTCATGATCAGTGAGAATTCTGTAGAAGTGCTTCCCCAGAACAATGCTGTGAGGAGCAGGGGGTCAGCGGGCGAGCGCCGGGGTCCTGGGGGGCCGAGCTGTCAGATGGAGCTGATTTCTGTCTGCAGCTGTGAGCTTAATTTAAAAAATATTTGGTGTCGGCACCAGGTTTTATTTCCATACCTTACTCTGAGCCAGAGGAGGGGCAGGGATGTGAGAAGAGTTATCAGTTATTGTTGCCCTGCACGCTGCTGCACCAGAGCAGCAATAGATGCCAATGGATTTCCGGTGGATAATTCAATGGCAACTTTCTTCTGAGCACTGCAGCGTGGGAGCCTTTGAAAGAAAGAGGTTAAGAGACAAGTAAGTAGGATTGGAGTGCTATTATTACAGCTATTTTTCTTTACTTCTAATACATGTCATCCTCTTTTATTAGGAGCTGACTGTTGAACCAGGAAAACTGATGGCAGAGTGTACAAATGACGCCTAGGCAAGGAAGGATCACTGATAAGTGATCTGTAGTATATTGACCTTTCAGCAAAATTGAATAAAAATACACATGCTTTGAGACTTTCAAAGGTAAAAGATCACCTGCATCCTCTCATTGTGAACACAGAGCATGAGTACCTCTAGCAGTGACGTGGAAAACAAAGCCTCCACCATCCGCACTGTAACCTCCCAGCCACAGGAATGAGGACACCGGGCATTGTGTCTCACTAAAATCACAGCTCTTGGCATTCCAGGGAGCTGCAGAGAGAGCTGGGAATACCAGAGATGTCAAATTTGAGTGAATGCTTCCCATGTCCCAGCTGTACAACTCTTGAGCTCTCCATACGCTACTCAAATATCAATTAATTAATGTTTGCTGTGGTGTGTGATTTAACCATATATTAAGGGCTTCTTTATTCACTTAGCAGCAATGAGATGTCACAGCAACCTCTACTGAGAGACTGAGGAGACAAGTCAACTTTTAAGTGCAGCTCTGTGAGCTTCCAGTGATCCTATAAATTTGTAGTGCCCCTTTCCCAAAATCACACTCCTACCTTTCCTGGTTTCCATACCCATAGGCATCCAACCTTCCTGTTCCACATGTGAGGTTACTGTGTTTGTGTTAAACAGTAATTTTTCACAGGTTAGAGTTTGTAAACATATTTTTTATTTCTACCAGGCGGTTTAGATGCATTTGATGTGAAACCCATCTACTTTGTTCTTTGTCTCCATAAACGAGGTTTGTGCATCCTGATCTGCACAGGCTGTTACTCTCACCATTCCAGGACTCTCAGCAGGGAGGTTTTGGTTGAGCTTGTGCTTGGCTCTACAACAGGGAATCTGGGGGGGGAAAAAAAAATCAGCCAGCTGATCACAGCTTGGTTACATCCCAGCTTTCTGATGCATTATGAAAGAATTCTCTTAGAGCACAATTTACAGCAGTGGAGGTGTCCTAGATCAGCTGAATATAGCTTGGGTAGGGGAGGTTTTGGTCAGACTCATCCCATTGTCTAATGGAACCCAAATGTGTATCTACGGAGAGAAAACGTAGGTGCTGAGGCTGGGGATGAGCATGAGAACTCCTGAAAGTTCTGCGTGTGGACATTCTGTAAGCAGAGAATTCACTCACACACATAGACACATCTATAGACACTTGGATCAGCGTGCCATTTAGCAATGTAGCTGAGGACATTGCTCAGATTAGGCCTTCAAACCCCCCCATTTGTAGAGGAGTGACTGATAACAGCCCGTGTGACCTCTCAGGGACACCGAGTGCCCATTCTGAGGAGCTTGGAGGAGCCAGTGGCTGCCTAAGTGCTGGGCTGGGGCTCCCTGAGCCGTGGGAGGTGGCTGCTGGGGTAGGAAACAGCATTCCTCAAAGGAGAGGCAGAAATAAAAAAAGGAATAATTGAAGGGCTCTAAATCCTCCAGGCATGAATTTTCTTCTTCTGATGCATCAGGGAAATTAGGTCAGAGGTATAACAGGAACTTAGGAAGAGCTGATTTTTAGAGAGTGCCATGTACCATACTGCCAGGTAACTTGGAGTTGCCAAATTTCTCCTTGATGCTTTTTCAGTTTTTTTTTTACACAATTTATCCTTGTTTGGATATTGAGAAACTGGGGACAAAGAGGAAAGGAAGAGGCCCAGTGTCACTTGTGAATTTGACTATGATCTGAGCTTTGTGTTCTGCTGGCAGAAAAATCAACCAACTGAAACGTTAAAAGATGGATTTTCTTTTTAATGAATTAAGTTGAATTTTGCTTGATGTTCCACATCACAGAACTGTCAATCTTCCTTCTCTGAACCTGGAAGCTGTCGGTCATATGGAAGTGAAGGCCATATGTGTGTGAGGGTGGTGAAAAATTTTCATTTTGACCTTCACCAGTTGTCCTTTGTGTAACACAGCACAAAACTGCTGAGGTCTTGAGAGTGACCAAGGTCTCTGCTGAGATCTCCTAAACAGGGACAAGAACCCTGCTTAAGGAAACAATTTTTCTCTAAGCTGGGACAAAAAGCTAGGACAGAGTTGGGAGGATAAGGGGAGCAAATAAGATGTAGGGAGTGAAGGGAGAGCCAGGAGAATTGTTGTCAAGTGAGGCTTGACTCAGATGACCTCTGAGTTTTGGCTGAGGAACAGCTGGAGATGGCACTGGAAATCTGACTGATTCTTTGGCCTCCTGTGTACAGGCCATTCTTTCATTTACTTGGGGGGGAGGAATATCCTTCATTTCCCAATTGCTGTTTGGGGGGGGTAGGGGAAAAGAAGTTTGTTTCTACATGAACACTCCCTATCAAGTTTTTGAGTGGGTGAAAATTACCTGGCAGCAAAGGATTGGGGTAATGACGCTTTGTAAGGCATTGGCTCTTTAATAAAGTGGAATTAAGAGCTGATTAAGGGACTCATCACCTAAAGAAGCAGCAGCAGGAGGTACTGACAGCTCCAGTGGGATCCCGTCCCAAGCTCCTGCCACAGAGGAGGTCTGAGAGCACCTGAGCTATTGCCACTCTCCAGGTGTGAATGCAGCTGTGCCAACAGCAGGGCAAAAGGAGAGAGAGAGAGGTGGCAAAGCCCAGCTGTGTTGCTGGAGCTCTCAGGAGCACGAAGGTTAATCAGATATAAAAATTCTGCAGGTACAGAGGAGACTACAGGGCAGAGGTGACTGTTCCCCCAGGGTAGTGCCAAATCCGGCCCTTGAGCTTCTCACTTCCCCTCCTGAGAGAGCCAAAAAAAATGCAGCCTGTTAATTTACTTCAGAGATTGCAGTGTAGAACGAGGGAGAAATCCAAGCCTTCAGGGCGAGATTTTTAATCTTCAGGTTCAATTTAGACTGTTGCTTAAAGTATGCACAGAAATAGTGTTACATGAGTAATTAGCAAATTAATAGCTAACCACGTTGTGCAGAAATGTCAGCCTACAAATGTCATTGCTATTTCTTTACAAGATCAACTTTTCATTTTTAGACCAATAATTTTGTCTCCGTTGAGAATGGGCTGTTTCACTGCTGATTACTGGATCAAGGTTTATAAGAAGGCTGAAATTCCAGCATTTTGAAGACAGTTTAATTGACAGAAATTGACACTAAAACAGTCTGCATACATAAATGTGTTTGTTTGTGAGGGTGATGTTCTCCAGGCTGCTGGGGACAGGTGAAGTTTGTTTTGGAAGAAGTAACAGGACATTTTATTCCCCTTTAAGCCATAGTGACACATGCTCCATGCTTCTGGGATGAAAAACTCATGGTTTGCTGTAGGAGCCCAGTTTCAGGGCTGGGACAGGCTGGTGAGGAGTGAAAGTGTAGATTGTGCTTCAGCTTCTGTAGAAATCTTTTCCAATGCCAAAGGCATCCCGGGATCTGGTAGCTCAGCAAGGAATTCAGCTCTGTTACAGAGTGCACAGCACTACAAAGTAAGTGCCAATGAAAATACTGAATTGCACTGCATTATACCTACCAGAAAAAAAAAATGCAAAATGAGGCATGATTTCCATTCTGGTACCTGCCATTTAAAATTAGTTATCCCCCAGTTAGCACTCGTTTTTTGTTTGACTGGATAATTAGATGGTGAGTTCATTTTGTTAGAGTAAGTGCAACAAATTGATCACATTATTTTCAAAATGCTTTGCTTTCTTAAAAGTAATTGAAAAGCTGGGACCAGAAAAACACCGTCAATACCCATATTTATCTAATTTAAAGTTTTATAGAAACTTCTTTAGGAGGGAAAATGTATGTAATAAGATGACTTCTGATGCTCATAAAAGTAAAATTTGAGTGGTTTTGGGGTTTTTTTTTGTAGAGTTTTTTTTTTTTTTTTAAGCTAAACCTCTTCATTATAAAGTCTCCTGTAAGAGGTGTTTGAAGGTTACAGTGAGATAACACAACTGGTTGGTAACTCCTTTTTCAGTTGTTTTATCCTAATTAAAATCCAGAGTGTTGTTTACTGCACAATATTTATTTAATTGAGGATTGCAAAGCCCCAGCAACAATTTACTTTTATTGTTTCAGCAGTTCAGCTTAGTTTCATCTTGATCACACAAGAGCTACCAAGTAAACAGTTCATCTGCATACCAGAGATTATTTTATTTTTCCTGGTGGGAATTTTTCCTTGCAGATTAACTCTTTCTGCAGCGACTTTGACATTATTGTAATTACACCTCATATATAACCTATCACATCAGTAGGAGGAAAAAAAATAAGAGGCCATTAATTTTGCTCATTCAAATTGTGTTTGCTTGCGAGAAGACAGGCTATTATTTCTTCTTACAAAAGCCATAATGAGAAATTTTCTGAGCTGATTGTTCAGATCAAGTAAAGGCCAATGTGCATTTGATTAAAGTCCACCCAAAGTCTTGAGCCTGGGAGTATTGAATGGGAAAGCAAACGTGGGTTTTAAATCCTAGAAGACTTAGGTAGACCCTGGGCTGGGATTTTTTTAAGAAAAAAAAAAATAGGGCTAGATTAGCTGGAAAGGTTAAAACTTGGGGAGGAAAAAGACCCCAAACCCAGGAATATCTGCTGTAGTATTCATACTTTGAAAAGCACTGTTGATAAGATACAATCTTTTCTTGCCTAGAGTAAATGCTGTTTAAATTTGTAAGTTCATTTGGTATTCCCTTTTTAGAGATTATTTCCCTCCTATGTTGTTAGCACCTTTGTTTCCGCACACGTGGCACTAGGAAAATAACAAGCAATATGAAATTTGTTAAAAATACCAGTCAGCCTGATGGCCCTTAGTTGATTCTATCCATAATCTCCGTGGGTAGATGTGCCATTTCACAGGATCAGATCAATAAGGAGGCAGCAGCAGCCTGGGAGCTCCAGCAGAGTGTTAATAAATCCCACTTTTCCAGGAAGCTATCTATGAACTCACGTTGGAGTCACTCGGAGTTTGGTGAGCTGATCAATGGCAGGGTTGGACTCAAAAGCCAAATGAAAAGGCAGAGAAATGATTCCTCTCCCACAGGTAGCACTGCCAAGAGGAATACGAGAAACTCTTCTGTCATAGCACTTGCTGCACCAAGCAAAGTGTTTGAGTGCCAGCCTCCAAGTTTTGCTGGTGCTTGGCTGTGTGAAAGTTACAGGAATAAGTTAAGGCGGCAAATGTCAGTCCCAAATAGTCACTGCCACTTACACAGGCAAAGGAGAGGGGGGGGAATATTTCATATCTCAGTGCGCTCCAGGGAGCTGCTCATCCCTAACTTTCTCTGTCAGAGAAGTTTCAGCTGCACAATCGCTTAAAAAGGAGCAGGGAGCCATTTCACATGTTCCTAAGTGGATTTTTCCATGAGGAATGTATGCAGTGGTGGGAAAAGGTGAATAGAAAATGACGGCTCTTTAATTCTAGTCTGTCTCCGGTGCTGCAGTTGTGCCCTGGTCTGGTGCTCCCATTGGAGATGAATTGGTGCAGCTCTGCCCGTGGGATCACGAGCACCTTTGCTTTTCCTACTACCCTTCTACCTCTGACTTTGCTCTTTTTGTTTTGTCTTACCTACCCCAATTAAGGATACAAAGATTAACAAAATCCAGTGTTGGAACTCGCAGTGAATGTGCTGTGTGTGTGTTCCAAGGGGAAAAAGAGAAAAACGCTTGCAAGCACGCTGAAGTAACAGATGGAGAGCCACTAAGATTGCTCTTTCCTCAGTTAGAAACTTCCTTACCCATGAAAAGGCTCAAAGGATGGTCCAGAATTTGCACTTCTTGGGTTAAAAGGATGAAATATCACCATTTCATTTGAAAAGGGGCAATGGAAGTTTTTCCTCCGCATGGAGAAGGGCTCAGCTGAGGGGGTTTCTGGATGGTGATAGTTACACAAAGGGATGCATCTTATCTTCTGTATCCTGGTGGGAAAGTGCATCCTTCTCACCTTGGCCTGCCTGCGAATGCAATATTTTCCTTGAGGTTAAACAAAGGATATTTTTTAGCTGATACTGTATGTGGTGAAAACCACAGTTTCATTTCTTGTGAAGCCAGCTGGATTCTTCTGGCACTTCCAGCTGTTTCAGCATAATTTTGCGTCCATGAAAAGAAGTTTTGGAAATATTAATTGAAAAATTGAAAATGTCTGGTTTCCTGAAAATGTCTCTGGGCCTGATAACCAAAAAGAGGAGGGACACAAAGTGCTGTGTCTAGTTGTAATTTTAACAGAAAAGATGGGGGGATATGCATGTAAGTAATTTCTGCCCTAGGCAATTTCTTGTTAGTATTCACCACACTAAAGTGTTTTCCCAATTTTTTTTTTTTGCAGAGGACAAAATATAAGTGTTGAGTGGTTTTGTAGATTTAAATTTGAAACCCAAGCAGCTTTACTTGGATGCACTGGATCATGTAGGATGTTTTATTTCTGGTTACCAGTCTTTTCCTGTGCCCAGCAAAGTCAAAGAAAGAATTTCCATTGATCTGACAGAGTTATTATTAGGATGAGATAATTATAAGGAGGTAGATGAGTGAAAAAATTAATAATTATTTATGCATAAACATGATTATAATTTTAAAATTAATGTTCTAATTATATTCTTTTCATATTCTGGGATATGAATTTTAAATTCACTGCTTTAGTGATTAATCTTGCCTTAAATAAATCTGTCAAAATATGAAACCTGGGGAACACAAAGGGACAAAAATGGAGTCAAAAGAAACTCTTTTAAAGTATGTGGATATTTATAAACCTATTCCTGCTCTGGCATTTACCTAACATTAGGGTTTTTCCTCTCTCAGTTTCTGTTTTGCCCTGTTCATACAATTGCTGGTTGATTCCCAAGTGAAGGCAATGGGAGTTTTTCCATGAACTCCACTGAGCTATGGAACAGGCACCACACGTCACCACACACATCAACCCATCCGTTTAGTGCCTTCTTTTTTTTCCTGAATGAAACACAAAATAATAACTCTGCAGGGCAGCTGATCACCTTATTATTTTCCATAAATCTACATTACTGTCGCACATAAGAGCTGCCTCTCTGCCAGAGAAGAGATTCAATTAACAGGCTGCCAGAGCAATTGTACCTGCCCTGCATCCCAAAGCCAGACACGTTTGGTTCCACAAAACACCAGCTTTCTCAGGTGGAGTCCCTTCCTTGAAATGCCTCCCTACCATTTTAACAGATTTTGCTTGAGGAATCAACAGCTGAAGTGCCTTTTACTGCCCTCAATTATTATATCAATTATAATCAATTATAATTATTCTTTATCTAGACAGAGATCATGTCATCTTAGGATACAGGTGATAATAGAGCTTTTTCATTTCGCCAAATTTTTGTGAGTAATATCTAAAAGTGTTGCCTCTTAGTTAGTGTAGAAGCTTTCTAGTCCTTCACAATTTATCTCAGCATGAGGTGGGATATTGGTGGAAGATTCCAATAACCAAAAAGATATAAAATGTAAGTTACTTTTGTCAGAAGTCACCCTTAAACTGGAAGGATTTGTCCAGGTGCCCTGTGCTTTCAACAAGGGTCCATTTCTCATGTGTTCTCATAGTCTTACTTGGAAATAAAGGCAAACAGTACATCTAAATCAGAAATTCTCCTTAAGCCTTTCCCATTTGGGGGAAGTGCGTCTTTTAAAACTTGTACTAAAAAAAAAAAAAAACAACTCTTTATTTAGTTATGTATATGAGAGTAAAATTTTTGCACCTAAACCAAATCTTAGACTGATCCAGCATATGATTTCTTTTTTGAGTATTACTTATCTTTCCTACCTGTTGCTAAGTTTGTTTTCAGGGTTACATACATCGGTCATCTCTTTCAGTAGCCTTTTCTTTCTTATGTGTAATATCTAAGGGCACCATAAATGCTCCCTGGAATCTCACATTTAGTTATTCTCTTCAATGCTTTCAGTAGGCTGTTCAGTATTAAACTTTGTTTGGTTGTTTTACAGCAACAAAAAAAAGTCACATTATCAACTTTTTCCACATTAATTGATCTCATACTTCTTGATACTGTAGCTCCTTAGCTATTGTAGAATGATTTGGGTTGGGAGGGGTCTTAAAGATTATCTCATTCCAGTCCCCTGCCTTCGAGTCAAATGAGCTTCTGTTTAGTAAGAAAATCTGCCTTTGAGGCTTCTCAGCAAATTCAGATCAGTACAGACTTCATTTGTTCTTGGTGCAAGTGTCCAAGAGCAAGAGGGCAGGGGTTGGGAGTGATTTGATAACAGAAAAGAGAAACTACAGGTAGATTAAAAAAAAAATTGTAACAATGTTAGCATGAGGATATTTAAAGGGAAAAGTGCAATGTGCTGCCTTAAGGAGAACTTGAGGAAATCCTTCTACAGCAGTGTGCATCAGCATAAAACAGAGTTTACTGTCAAAGGATGCCAGTAATTGTACCATTACCTGTGCCAGTGACAGGCAAGTTAGAGCTAAGCCCATATACTGACGACCTTTGCATGTGAGTTTCCTGCCCTGGGTGCCTTGGGGAGTGATGAGGGTGTGAGGAACATCCCAGCCTCTTCCCCAAGGGCTCTCTGGGCTCTCCCTCTTAGGAGTAATTAGGCATACCAAGGTGGAGGGAGGTGTCATGACCTTTATTTCCTGTGCCCATAGTGCAGGAGTGATTCTGCCCTAAGCCAAACTCAGTCCCTCAGGAAAGCCTTTTCCAGGTTGGTTTCTAGCACTGGAGTTGGCTCCCAGCCTTCCAGAAAGCCTTGGACACAGCAGGTATTTTCCTGCTCTTTGCCAATGGTCTCATTTTCAAAGGTATGGCAGAACTGGAGACACGGTTTGAGGAAAAGCAGTTAAGACCCAAGACAATTTAAAATAGTTTTAAGAGTAAAAAGCAGTGAAGAGCCTTGCTGATCCTGTTGTAAAAGGTGTATATGTCATACCTGCCATGAGCTCCACTAAGTTTTCATTTCTCTGAACTTCAGGCAGTAATTTTTTTACAGGAAGAGCAGAAAAAATCCCCTCCAGCAATTATCAATATTTTTATCCCAGCAAATGCCTAATGGTATGAGGATTTCTTTGATGACATAAAAGATTTATTTAATACTGCTTTATACTTTGGTAGCCCATCCAAGGAAAACAGGACTGGTGGATTTGTGGATTGCATTTGAAACTGGGGGTTTTGCCTTCTGAAGTGCCATTGCAGTGTGTGAGTGAAGCCAACAACTCTTTTGCACCTTCCTAAAATTATACAGAGAACAGGGCAGTGTTATTTCAAAGTAACATCACACGGAAAACCTGCAAGAGTGAGCGAGCTGGGGTCTCCCTGGAGGATGATTCCCTTTACCCTTCTCCCTACATCATTGTGGAACACAGGAATTCTGTATGAGCTTTTCCTCTGTCCAGAATCTCCTCTCCTGCTCTGGGCTTTCTCTGCCAGCGAGCTGCAACTCCACCAACTGTTAGAGAAACAAAAGCTCTTTCCAGCTCACATCACCCAGAAATATCCTGCTGGCTAAAGTCCTTCCTAGCCCCCTCTCTTTCACATCCCGCCCCAGTTCTGTGGGGAAGATCCTGAATCTGCCAGGTATTTTTTCCTGCAGGCCTGGCCTGCTGCACCCTGCGGGCTGAGGGATGCTGTGCCACGGCCTCCTTTCAAGGCTCAGGGCACAGAGGCTGCTGCAGAGAGAGGTCAGAGCCCTTTGTGGCCAGACATCCAAGGGAAATGCAGCTTCACACGCTCTCAAAGGCAAAATCTTGCAAAGGTGCTCAGGGCAACAGATACGTAATATCTCAATTTTATTCTGAAGCTGTCAGCCAATAAAATAACAATGAGTTCCTGGCCTGATAATCACATTTGGAGCAAAGGTAACAGATTAAAGAAATACTTTTATTTCTCAGAAAAAAAGTCTGACAATGTTGGCTATATGCTGACATCCATAAATCGTCAAGGAGCAGCCAGTAGACACTAGAGGGCAAAATGTGGGTTTGCCCATTGAGTTTACAGACAGCTGGATTTAAACAAATAGGGGTATGAAATTATATGCACAGTGCAATGCACTGACAGCCCTCCCAAGGTGTATCGTATAGAAAATATTTTGTGTGTATTATCTCTCTGTTAGAACCGGCTGTGGGATTGTGGATGCAGATCCACTCCTGGACATGGATCAGAAAAATAAGTGCAAGAATTTTGTTTGATCAGACCCATCCAAAATACTGGTGTAATTATTGTTCTCTGCTTAAATTAGTTTCATAGCAGCAAACACAGTACTATTAATTGGTAGGAGAAGTAGGTGAAACATTAAAAATTACATGAAAATTTGTAATATTACCTGTTTTTACTTCATCTTCCTCTGATCAGAAACAGCTTCTGGGGGATTTTTTAATGCTTTTTGAAATACACCTTTAAAACTTTCCTATTTAGTTTTAGCAACTAAATGCATTAGTTCCACCAGAACAGAATATATCTACCAGAACTCTGAACCCTGGAGCTCCCTCCCTCATACATTGCTGAGAAACTTGCATTGGGAACTTGGAGATCATGGATGACACTATTCCAGCTACCTACATCAAAATTTCTTGATTGCTTTACAGACTTGGCTTACTTTGCAAATCCTGCAAGTACATTTCAATCAAGCTTGAATTTGACTTAAAAATAAAAATATTTCATCCAAGAAATTGGATTTTTTCAATTTATTATAACTTTAAAAAAGATTCAAGCTAGTGTGGATGACCCAATATAGTATGACTATGATGTTTTAAAAATCATCAAAGCAATTCTTTCTTATCATTTGAATTTGCTTGCAAGTTTGACCTTACTTGCTACATTTTCTACACGTACTGCAGTGCTTTAACCACATAATTTCCAGTAACCTTTCATGGCTGCAGCTCTACTTAGAAAGTCAGATGGATAATAACATTTCATTGATGTCCCTTTTCTTTATATCAAGCTAATCTGAAAATTGAATGCACTGAAGTTACAGGAAAATTGAGGGTGAAGCAATATCTCTTTTTTTCCTATGGAAATGATTTATGATTTTTCTATACAGCTCACAAGTTAAAAGGTGCAGTAGACAGAATGATGTTCCTCTCTTCATCTGTGAAATTCAGGAAATGATAGCTCTTATTTGTGTAATCTTAGTGCTGTTGTAGGGAATCGATTGCTGTACGTACTGTACAAGTTACACTCTGGCATTTCCTACACAGATAAATCAAAATAAGGCTGTCCTGCACACTGGAGTGAGACTCAGAAGAACAGATGACAGAACTTATTAAGGCTGTGAATTGAGTTAGAAGGGGCTGTGATTCCACCAACATACAGAGAAGTGGTTTTGAGGTTTCTAGATAAGATTGTTCCTTGTTGATCAAAGTTCAAAAAGCAAAGTAGAAAAAATAATCTCTTTTCTGTGCTGGGGTTGGGACTCTTTAGTATAAAATTAGTCTTCCTATATGACCCCAATGCTGGTGGTTAAAGTCCTCCACTTAACAAGGATCCCAGAATCATGGAATAGTTTGGGCTGGAAGGGACCTTGATGCTCATGTCATCCCACACCTGCCATGGCCAGGGACACCTTCCACTATCCCAGGTGGCTCCAAGCCCCAGTGTCCAACCCGGCCCTGGACACTGCCAGGGATCCAGGGGCAGCCACAGCTTCTCTGGGCACCCTGTGCCAGGACCTCACCACCCTCACAGGGAAGAATTTCTTTTTAATACCCAAACCCCTGCTCTCTGAGTCTGAAGTCATTCCCCCTTGTCCTGTCACTCCAGGCCCTTGTCCAAACCCCTCTCCTGCTCTCTGGGAGCCCCTTTCGATGCTGAAAGTTCTCAAGTTCTCCTCAGAGCCTTTTCTTCTCAAAGCCATATTAGAGAATTGTAAGGAGTGTGGCCTCAAAAATTCAGCCTTGATCATCTCCTCAAACACTCTTCTCTTTTTCCTGTGTGTTACTGGCCCCAAGATACAAACACAACTTTTTATTAAAAAACCTCAGAGCTGAAGGTTTTGAATTGGGAAGCTTAAAACCACGAGCTCTCACAAACAATACTCTCCATACAGTGTTTTACAATTACCATTTTTACTTAATGTGTGGGTTCAGTCTTTGGAATAGCTTTAAGTGTTATAATTACGACTGTGCTGAGTGCATTGGGCTTGAGGCCACAGCTCTTGGGCCACGGTACCTGTGAACTTGGTGTCTGCACAGGGTGTGACCCCATTAGCTGGGCAGAGCTGAGTGCATTTGAGTCACAGCTGCGCTTTGGGGAAATCTTCATCTTTTTCCAATATAATTAAGGAAATCCAGGCCGCAGTGGTTCAACACAGAGTGTTTTATGCTCACTCAAGTAGCATTAGAGGGAATTGCTGAAGAGGTGTATTAAATTCTCAAGGATTGTAATCTGGGACTTTGATTGCCAAGCAAAACACCGAGACGGATATTTGATGTCTTGAATGTCACATTTTTCCACTTGTAAAGACAGTATTGTCAAACAGGATAATTCACTCTTCTGCAGAAACAAGTTCTGCAAATGGAGTTTGTATATAATAACTATTTAATATATTAAATCTTCCTGCACTGCACGTTCTTGGCAGCACAGCTGGTGCTCCAGGGACGGGCCAGCTGTGACTCCGCAGTGGGAGCGGGCAGCCTGTGCACTGTGACCAGGAGCTCACACTCTGTGCTGGTCACACAGGCTAGGGGACACAGGCCACGTCCCAAGCTGTGGTTTTACTCTTTGGATCTTTGTGCAGCGAGAGAGAAGTGAAATTTTGCATGGTTTGCATGTCTCAGAGGACAGAATGGAAATTCCCACTAGAACGAGGTCAGGATGATAAAAGTGACATGAAAGAGGGTCTTTTGAGAAGGATGGCATTGAGAATCTTGGGCTTTAGAAGGAGAAAAATGTCTCAGGGAGTTGGTAATGGGACACAGATTATATTTCCTATAGGTCACTGTCTCTGTCCCTGCTCGGATCAGTGGTGGTGGCTGAACATCACAGTGAGTCTGTGGCTGGGTTAGGCCGGCGCTGTGAATGTGCCACTGTTCCAGCCTGGTTTCTTGTGGGATTATTCACATCTCAGAAATGCCATCTTGACTCTGACTAACTGCTGTCCCCATTAGCACTGTAAACACGGAGGTCAAGGACCCGGCTGGAACAAAGGCTGAGCTATTGCCTCCTTTCAGGCTGCACTGAGCCTGGGAGCTCACAGGGAGGATACAGTCCCTCTGTAGAGAGATTTCCATCTGCAAGGCACTCTTCTTAAAGGGCTCAAATGTCCAACCACACAGCAGAACTCATTAGAAATTAAAATAATGTGATTAAGTGTTTAAAAATGAGTAGTTCAGGCTCTTACAGAGAGAACATGCATGTGTACTTAAGAGAAAAACTGCAGCATTATTTAGAGGATGGTGTTTAAAGAAAGCATTCTTTAAAGAATTTTCATTTCTAATTCTACACTTTTCTAATCCCATACATTTCTAATCCCATGTATTTGTGCTGAAATACATTTAATCTCATTCGCTCCTCCTGGAACAGAACCTGTGCACCATGACCCAGTGATTCCCTGATGAAGGACTGAGTGACACCTTTTAAAGTGAGAAACACCTTGAATCTTCCAGCCCCTAAACTCTGATTTGCTGGATGAGACAAATGGTGTCTTAAAATTTGGGGAAAAAAAAATAAAATCCAAACCTCAGTGGTGATATAATTTATCTCACAGGAATGCCAATATAGACACTGAACACTGCAGAGGATTAACTGTTGGGTCATTGGAAAGGACCTGAGTGCTGCACAGCCCAGCTCCCACCCTCCCTTAGTGCCCACAGCCCCAGGGAAGTGCTCCCTGTCCATATCTATTGCCCGAGGAGAGGGAAGGGCTGGAAATGGAGTCGGCAGGGCAGAGCTGCTCCAGGGTGAGGATTGAATTGGGATGTGGAGGCAAAGGGTCAGCAGGACCCTGCCACTTTTACAGACACAACCAGCTTGGGACAGAGCACAGGGATCCCCAGCTCACTCAGGAACCAGCTCTGTGATCACAATTAGCATTTTGTCTTCATTGCAAAGAGCAGTGCTTCTCTCAGCTGCCTGCCCTGGGGGATCCAGCTGTGCTAGGAAAAGTTGTGCTTCTGGACACAAGAATATCCACTCGAGTCCATGGAGCTGTTCCTCATCGTTGCTGTACCTGCTCAGCTGGAGATATTTTGGGCAGTTTCATGGGAGAAATAAAATGTAGGGTTAGGAGTTTTTTGGACCCAATTTTGGATCTCATTCACAAGTTGACGTCGTAATGGACGAAGCCAAGAGGGATTGGATGTTCCTTGGGAGTGGTACAACCACATCATCTCTTTATTAATTAATTAATTAAACACCATTTGAAGCTGATTTGGTTTATGGTGTACTTTTATCTCTGCTGCCCTTCCTGGGACACTGTCCAAGATGATGGTGTCTTACAGAGAGCTGTCAACCTAAGCCTTGCTGTTCCTACAGGAAATTATGGTAACTTACACCTTGGCAGTGTCATCCTTGAACTGGAATTCTTCCCTCCTCCTGATCTCTACTCCTTCTCCCTGTCCTATCCAGCCTTAGCCAGGCATTTAAAGACATGTGAAATAAACCTGATTTTCTGGGTTTCAGGGTAATTAGCAATATATTGGGCCTGTATGCTTTTAGAAAGAAACCTCAGGTAAGAAGCGTAATATCAACATAAAGTCTAATTTTTCTGTCAGTGTTATTTTGGAGTGATTCAGTGTGTGTGTCTGCAATGTGACTAGAAGGTTGATAAAGTAATTACCGTTTTTATGAATCTTGGAGTTATTATTCCCTTAGTACAAGCCCTTGTAACTTGTCAGCTTCAGGGGGAACATTCATCACAATTTTTTTTTATTTTAATGGCGACATGATATGAAAATGGCTTATGCAAGAAAATTCACCTTACATGTTCTAATAACTGCTTTCAATTTTTTCTTCCCATCAGTGCCATTAATATGCAAATACAATACAAAATTATGATGTCAAATCATAGACCTAATCAGTATATTCTACTTTGTATATGATATTTGCTATTATTCTAGAAAAATGCAAAATATATGAAAAAAATATAATTATGAGCCTAATCATTGCTCACTAGAAAAATGACAAAAGACAGAAGACAGAAGAAAAAGAAAAATCAATACTCAAAAAAAAAAGAATTAGTCCTCTGGGTCAGCCACTGGCAGGTGTCCTTTTCAGACAGCCAAATGTATCAATAAGATCCTTGGAAAGCAATAGATTGTTATGTATTCATTTTCTGTTAAATCAGAAGATCATATCGACCCTTAGATTTGTGATTTTGTCTGATTTACTCTGGACTGTTTTGCAATATATTTAAATAAAATTGTTTTAAAAATAATACTCCTGTTAGACTGGGCAGTAACACATGGTCTGTTATAATTTTTTTTATTTATTTGTAAATTGTAACTTCTCGATGCACATGACACTTCAAAGGTATTCAGATTAATGCTAATTTAGCATCTTTAATCAGTGCAAAGAAATTTCAAGGAGACTGGACAGCGTGTATGCACAGAATGAGTGCAGTTGGCACAGAATTAACATGTGCAAAACAAATCCTGAAAAAATACGAGAAGAAGAAAAACAGTGTTTCCAACTTCTGAGTTGTCCATCCTGGGCTCTATTAATTCCCCAGGCTGTGGTGTGCAAGTGATTTGTTGGAAATATGAATAGGCAATTATAAAAAGTGATGTCAAAAATGAGAGTGGAAATCCAGCCATTAACCAGAGTTCTGCCAACCTGTTGCTTTTCAAAAGTGCAGGCCCACAAATCCCCATCCCAGAGAGGTGTGACTTCAACCTGTTACTTAAAATGGTTTTGTGAGGGGTAAGAAAAACAACAATGAAAGCCATTAGGTAATATTACTGGAAAGCTGGGTGAACTCAGAATCAATTTTAACACCATATATTAATATAATTTCCAGTCCAGCTTGTTTTGTTCTTTAATAGCCCCCCTGGCAGGTGAGCCTGCACATATCTATCATTTCCTTCTAAGCAGCGTCTGATGGCAGTGATTATAACTTTATATAAACTCCATCACTGGATCCTCCCTGAGAGACCCAGGCACTAATGGGAGATTTATGAAGTATTTAAGTACTTGCTCTAGAACTGAGATCCAACAACCACCCTGCAGCTGCTGATTTTTTGGCTAAAGGTTACCCAGCCATCTAAATTCTGCAGAAACCCCTTGTTATATTTCAAAGAGGTACCAGGCTCTGTGGGGGTGCAAGCCTTCCCCAGCTTTATAAAGCATGTAGGTGCTGGAACCCCACACCATTATAAAACATACTGGGACCATGCCCAAAACTGGTTTATTTTCCCCTTCTGCTGCCAGAAAGCCCCAAGACCTGGCCTTTGCAGCTGGAGGGAGGGGACACTGCATGTCCTGAGCAAAATAGTAGAAAAATGAGTGATTTCCCCCAAGAGCTGCATATCTAGAAACACACCATTGCAGTAGAACAAGCTATAGTTACATATTTTAAATTTTATTTATGTTCTATCTTACAATTTTTCCAAGGCCATATGTAGAGCTACAGAGCCTAGTGCAAGATTTCCGATTTTTTTTTTTTTTTTTTTTTTTAAGATTATAAAAGTTCAGGTCAGGTGTGGTTAAAGAGAACAGTTCAGCTCAGCTGTGATTAATCATTTGTCTCTTTGTGGACTTGATGGAAAACAGCTGAACCCAGTAAGCAGGAGGCAAAGAAAAGCAACAGCCAGCTCGAAGAGACAGCAGCTTCTGGGGTTTAATCTGAGCTGAAGGAATAATCAAGAATATTGGTAAGAGAAATTTGGTGTTTGCTCACACAGAGTCTGTGGGAGAGAAAATGTGGGGGATGAAAGGAGCTGGTTTGTTTTTATGGAAGGCCTTTTCAAGCAAGTTAAGTACAACACAGAGAAGCACCCAAATGTTGTATTATTAGCTGTGGTGGGACTGGGATTGCAAATTGCTGTGCAGAAATGGGAGCATAGCAGTGCTGCAATTGCTGAGAGCCACAGGAGGGCAAAAGGGAAAGAAAACCCGGCCCTGGTGCCACGGGGGCGGGGGGGGGGAACCTGGACTGGAGCTGGTGTTGATCCTGGCAGAGCTGATGAGGTTTTGTAACCTGCAAAATGCTTCTTCATAGTTTCTCTGTAGTTGGCTGTGAAAGCACAGTGAGTGTTCATGGCATGGACCAGCACAGGGGTTTATTTGTGCGTTGATAAAGCTCCTTGTGATAAGCAGTGCTGTCTTTCTATCAGTTGGAATGAACCATATCCAAGGTACATAACTCTTACAGCAACTTGGATTGAAAAATACCTGCATGTGTTGTTCTGCTCTGTCAAAGGACCCTGGCAAAAGTAGGGGAGAATCATTGAGGTTTTTGGCTATAAATGGATGGAGAAATTGATTTGACTGGCAATTTGAAAATGGTGTGTCTGGGTTTTATCAATTCTGTTTCCTGAAGCTCGATGCAGCCACTTTGGAAAGCAAAGATAGAGAATTTCTTCTCTTCAGGTGCACTGTGCTGTCTCCACTCACCTGGATAATAACTGCAGCTTTTCCAGTTTGGGATGTGCTGTGCTTCTATGCAATATTCAGCAAAGATCTTGCTCATGTCTTCCTTTATTTTGGGGGGGGGAGGCAAAGAGGCTGCTGAAATGGCATAATTTAGTCAATCTGGAAATAGATGGGGCCTGACCCTGAATTTGGTTAGATAAGGTAAATCATGTTGACTTTCATAGCTGAACATCTTGATTTATCACTGACCTGCTTTAGTTTTCCCCCTACTTCTCAATAGCTCATGCACTCAGCCTTCCCTCTGTTGCAGAATACCTTATTTTCAAGGTCAAACCTAAACTTGTCTCATTCACTTCCTCCATTGTATTAAAATGAATGTTCCTGGCAATGTCAGCAAAATGTGTCTGTGTAATCAGCGTCACACTGTGGATCCCTTCTTAATCTGAATTGAGGAGCTCTGTCTGGTGCTGGAGGCTGAGTGGCAGCCCCAGAGCTGCTGTGCAATTTAAAGTGCCAGGGTTACATCTCGGGATGTTGTAGTGCTCCCTCAAGTCCCAAAACAATCTAAATTGCTCTTCTCTTTCCCTACCTGTGCTATTCAGAGCTGAGCTTTGTAGGCCGGGGCTAATGGAAAATGGGTCTGCTCAAGGGAGAGGGTGAGTTTTGTATCAAGTACTTCCATCCCTTTAAAGAAGCTTGACTGATGGTTTCAGTTTAAAGTTTTGTATAAATAATGATGGGAGCATTCCTTTGCTGAAATACCTGAGATTTGTGAGAAGTTCCTGTTTTGTGCACTGTTGGATAAAGGAACATCCCTCAAACGTAGTCATGTCTTTATTTATTTAAAAAATGGAAGTTCATCAAACTTTCAAAACCCCCTTTTCACTAACTGGAAGCATTAACTTTATATAATTCTTAAAATAAAGAAAACAACAGCCTTTTAAATTGAAGAAAACTGATTTTTTTTTTCTTTTTTTCCTTATGCCATTTCTGACCTTACTTACCTCTTGGCATTAATGCCACTGGTGTGCTCACAAAGGCAAGGTGGAACATTAAATTTGACAAAGAATCCCTCCAATTTGTTCTAATCAACTGTAAAGGATGTGATAACCACCACTGAGAGATCTAGAGATTACTGGGAACCTCCAAGATAAGGCTAGATCTCTAATTAGCTGTTAATTAAAATCTTGATATCTGGCCTGTATCTAGTGGCAGTTCCAAACAAGATGATAACATCCTTCTGTAGTGTAGTTCAGTGGTTCTAGAACACTTTACCTGCATTTTTTATCAATGTGGCTAAACTTAAACTGCCAATACTTTTTTTTTACTTTTCTAGAAGATCTGTAAGAAAAGGGCAGGGTAAGGCTCAGAGTAACTCCATAGAATCATGGGCTTGGTGCTGTCTCACTGCCAGCTGATATTATAAATTTAACAAGAAAACATCAACTTAGGTGTTCTTTAGAAGGACGTGATATGATTGAAAGAACAATCAAAATCCCACCAAAAAACCCCAAGCATGTGCACTGTATTTGTTGAGTTTTACTTCAGCTGTTTACCATCAGCCATTGCTAGTGTTTCACTCATTTTAATTTCTAAAGGATTAATCAAGTATCTTTTATTGCAAGCAGTCCATAAATGCCATGCCCAGGTGGTTTGTTCCCTTCCATCTTGAACAGAAGATGCTTTTTTGTTGGCAATTAATTCTGGTTGATTTCTCAAGATAGATTTCACAGGTTTATTAAACTTTTCCATTAACATTTTCAGGGAAGTTTGAGCATCCTCCTGGAGAGATGATGAAGAGGTGTAATTGGAAAAGGAGTTAGAATTTTCAAGGTGACTGTTGGGTTGTTTTTATTGCTGTTCAGTAATTGTTCAGTGCAAAACTATGTGAGTCCTGCTAGAAACAGAGGCTGGAGCCCATCCTGACCTGTCTGATGGGCTCCTTGGTGGAAAAGCTCTCTCATCTGGAGAAAGAGCTGTTCACAGCTGATTGGGGATGTGGAGTCTGTAGGCAAAGCCCTCCTTTGGTTGTCTCTTGGGAGATGGAAACTTTGGGTGACATGTTTGCCTTAGCTGAAGAGTGAAAAGTCAGTCAACTGCTTTGACATACTTGCTCTTATCCATTAGGCTCCTAACAAAATGGTGTTTGAAAGGAAATAATTGAAAGGAGATAATTATTGTTGTTGGTCTGTTGGATAGTGGCAGCAGCCTCGAGGAGAGGGCTCTGCTCTGGAACCGTGGTGGGGATGGCGTGCACGCCAATGGATTCAGTCAGAGGTACCTGGAAGGAGCAGGATTTCAAACCTGTACAGGCAGCATTCCATCAGCTTTAATCCCAGGCTGGTTTTCCTGCAGCGTGTGTGCTTCAGAGCACCAGTGCTGGGGTTCTTCAGGTGTCCCTGAACAGAGATCTGCTTCTTTTGCTGGGGATTTCAGCCTCCTCTTCCTGGAGCCTTTGTGTGACATCCCTGATATCAGCAGGAATGACTGATGCAGCCTCTGCTGGCTCCGCACATGGTGTTGTTACAGGTTCAGAACCTGCTGCACTTGACTGAATTTGAGTGTGTGTGCCCTGCTCACATCTTTGGTTTCATAAAGCTTGGAACAAACAGTCTGAGTGCCCAGATATGTGTTGGTTTTTTTCCCTTTTCTTTGGAAACAGGACACTGCTGCTGTTGCACTGAAAGCTAGCAAAGGTTAATGTCATTTTGAGGAAAGCTCTTTGCTTATTTTATGCTAATCCTATGCAAGTTATATAAAAGTAATAACTCTGTGGCTCTTTTGAATATAGTTTTGCTGAAGGGAAGATCCCAGCTCTTGAAGTTGGTGGCTAAATGCCATTGACTGGTTCAGCCTTTAACCTCCTGTGTATCAACCAGATTGTGCAAGTACATAAACTTTTGCTGTGACTTTGACTAAAACCAGGCAAAATGCAGCACATGTACTATTTATGCATTGAAGAACTCCAATTTTCTTCAAAGTCAGATCTTCTGCTGTATCATACAATTACTTTCAACTGCTTATATGCTTTTACTTCCAGGACTTGCCTTAAATGTGTTTAAAAGATAGGAAGGAATTTCTACTAGGTGATAGCATGAAAGATCAAATATTTTCCTTGTCTTCATTTTCTTTATCTGTTTAGAAGGCTTAGAGACAGCAGCAGGTAATTTGAGGTGTACATTTTTGAAGAACACCAGCCTCTAGCTGTTCTCACTGCCAAACCAAGCTTTCAGAAAGATGTGGTCACTTCATAAGGATGTCTGACAAGAACTGCCTTCTTTTGAGGGAAAGAAAAGCTGTTCCTCCTTCATCTTCTTTTAAAATAAAAACTGAAATAACTAAAAAGCTGGAAAGCAAAAAGGGAATAATATTCAGCAAACAGAGAATATATATGAAAAGGAAGTAGCCCCTCTGGTAGGGGTTATACAAGGGAGGAAAGCACATTCTTGCCTGGCTTTGTGCTTGTCCAGCAAAAAGCAATTAAATATGTGGCAGACTTGGGCTTGAAAACAGGAGAAGTGTGCTTGCAGCACTCTGTGTGTGCCTAATCCTACTTTTAGAGCTCATTAAGTTTCAGATAATATTATATGAACCCTTTGGTGGCTTGTGAAAATTAGCTGTGATTGCAAACAGGTCATCAGTTGTCCAGAAACATGGCACAAAGTTTGTGTGGGGCAAAAATAGCAGGGGGAGGTACAGGACTGTGAAAGCTGAATTTGGAGGAAAGTGAGGTTTTTCACACCAGTGTGTTCTCATAATAAATTTATCACATACTGTGTTCCTCTCCTTAATATTTTCTTTTAATAATACTAAATAAGCAGAATCAACATTTCTTAGAATGAAAATACTTGCTACCCCTCCAGCATTTTATTTTAACAAGAAACAGGTTTAGGTTCCATAGATGGGGGCTTGTTTCCTTGCTTGTGACTCCTTAATTATTCCTGTATTATAAAAAACTGAATAAAAATTAGGGCAGTGTGGCTTCTCATGGCCCTATGCCCCAAATTCATCTTCTCTCAGCTTTGTTCTGATGGCATCCTCAGTGCTGGGTGCTGCAAACCCTGCCTGCCCTCCAGCCAGGGCACTGGTTGGTTACATCTGCAAGTCCCAGGCCGTGTAAATTCAGAAAGGAGGGCTCATAAACAGATTTAATTGCTTGTTTAGGTTTCATCTGTCTTTGATATTTTCCCATGTTGCTTTCTATCTGCCCTGTAAAATGTAGTCCAACAGAGTCATTAAATTCGCTTCCATTCACTGTGGATATTAAACATGCAAGTTTGAAGCTGGTGAGAGGAGAAACGAGCCAGGTTGAACTTTTCTCCTCTCCTTTCTGAAATGGCACTGTTCAGGAGTCCCAGAAGGCTTGAGGAAGAAGGTAATATTTTAATTGCCTTGTATTTCTCTAGGAGATTAATAGTGCTGTCAGTGCAGGAGAGGGCATGAAGCTGAAATACACACAGGAAGATGCATGGCGAGAAATACAAACCCCACTGATGGCTCTGAAGGGCCAAATCCTGCTCCCCTGAGCCCTGTGCACTGAGGGGATTTAAGGCCAGCTGGGCATGGCTGTGTTGAGCTGCACATGGGCTGAATGAGGGCTGTAGGTCCTTTCCAAGTGTCACCTGCCCCCAGTTGCAGCATAAAAGTGTGTGTGAACATAAATATAGAAACTTGCTCAGTAATTCCTACTGGGAAATCCTTAACTTTTGTATAAGGAAAATGTTTTTTACTGAATCTCTGTGCCCGAGTCATTGGCCAGGGCATGGAGGAAGGAGGGAGCTGCTGTTGTACTGACAAGCAGGTACTTTACTGAGGGAGTGTCAGGGGCTCTGAAGCTCTCTCCTGAATTTATTTGTAGCCCTGCTTCTAAATCTGATGCCTCAATTTCTTATGCTGAATGGTTCCCCTCCTGCAATTACTGTTCTGCTAGCGTAAATATGCATCACTGCTTGTGTTATAAACCTGAAGGGTGTCCCAAATAAGTGGGAATATTGGCTGCTCTTAGATTTTGGCACTTCTTTCCCTCCAATATTCCTTGTGTTACTTTGCACACTCTACACAGCTTTTGCTGTGTATTAAAATAAGACCCAAACAAAAACCTTATTGTAAGGGAAGAAATATTAATGACAGAGAAAGAAAACATCAAAATTTGGTGTTTGGTCCTTGGAGTGTTTTTCAGTCCAGGTTGTGAGCTGGTGGGGGTTGCTCAGCCCAAACAGATGTTCCTGCTCTCAACCAGAGCCCAACTGCAGAGGGACAAACTGGATTTTTCATTGCTCATATTTCTCACGAGAGAGGGAGTGATGTGAAACTTAGTTTGTACATTACCTGGAGAAAACAGCTGCTTCCATGAGCTCCAACTCCAGATTTCCAGCAATCTTTCTGCTCAGCCCTGTGTTGAGGCTCTTGCTGCCTGCAAATGCCAGTGGTTTGCATGCAGAGAGTGGGGAGAGCTGGACTTGGTGAGTGAATTATACCTTCAATGCAGGGTATTGGATTTGTGTAATTAATGGCTTTTGTGAATGGAAATTACACTGCAGGTAACGCTCATTCAAAAATCTTCAGTAAATGTGTGTGATGGGATTGGGGGTACTCTTATTCAGAGGACTAAGCATGTATGAGAAGTGGTAAAAAAAATTCCTATACATGGGAGTTGTCAAACATCTCTTAGATCAAAGGAAGAAAAGATAAGCTACATAAAAATATATATATATAGCAAAGCTCCTATTTTATTTGTCCTTTTAAGAGGTGGAAGGATGACTCTGCAGAATAATCTACACTATTGTGAGGCAGTTCTAGTTAGTCTCAGGTTTTTCCGCAGCAGGAGAGATGGATGTGAGCTTAGTCTCCTGGTTTTATTCACCCTGGTGGATTCCAGTCATGATTCATTCTCACTAATGAGATCAAAGCAGAGTTCCCCTTCCACTAACACACTCCCTCAAAGGCATTAATTGCTTCTCAAAAAAAAAAAAGTATATATACATTGGCAAAGCCACAGAGCTTCGTTGTGTTATTGCAGGTGCTTAACCAACCTTTGAGCTTGAAAAAGAAATATGGTTTATTTTATTGCACTTTATGCCAGATGAATGAATGAGGGATTACTCTGCAGCTCAGCTGCCATGAGAGCAAAGCCTGGCAGGCAGGAGCTCTCTGAGCACTGCCAAAGGTCAGTCCCAGGCTGGGTGTTGGGCTGATGTAGGACATGCTGATAGAGATAAGGGTGATGAACTTCTCTTTTCCAGCTGAGAAGTTGTCAGGGCAGCAGAACCAACAGAAATGGAGTGTAATGCCTTCTAAATGGGCCCAAATAGGATTGGCACTGGAGAGGTGTTGGCAAATTATGGTGTGCTTGCTTCTGCCTTTGAGGAATCTTCACTGCTATTGGTTCTTGTTGTTACAACAAATCAGGAAGGTTGGACTACAGGGAAGTTATTTTCTTTAGCTTAAGCAGTCCAGATTGTGGAAAATGTTGTACTTAAAAATATATTAAAAAAATTTAAACGAATGAAGTGATGTTTTACAAACGAGTTGTTTCTTGATGCAAGTTAAATTCCAGCAGGTGTGTATTGCAGGTGGGGATGATCAACACTTTATGACAATCTTGTTTCTAATTTTCCTCTCATTTCCTTGATTGCTTATGAGTTAATTGTGTGTGTAGTGAAAGAAAGACTTAAGAATGCTGCTTCATCAGTTAATTAAGAGTAAATAACATTTTAAAAGGTGGGGAAATAGTTTTAGACTTTCATTTATGTTTTCTTGAGCTGTACCTGCTTTTTGAGTTTTTTTCTTCTTCTGAACTCTGTGCTCTGCAAACCTGTTGTGTAATTGCAGTTGGCCACAGAATGAGAAGTTAAACAACTGTTCTCATGCTAATCAAGAGCTCCTTTTGCATTTCTAAATCTCTCAAACACCTTTGCACTGCTTGCAGAAGGAATGCTGAGATCAAGGGATAATTTGGTTCTAGTTTGCTAAGGAGTTTACATGAGTATATATATAACTGCACCTCTTTTTGCCAATTGATTTTATTACGGTGCTTAATGGCTTGTTGAATAGTTTATAGGATAATGAATGTCATTTCCTTGTATTATACTATAAATAACTTGGTGAATTTTTAATTAGGATAATCATGGTAGCTTTCTCTACTGCTGTAATCAAGCTTTGCTTTTTGTATCCAAGAAGTCATGTACATCTATATCCAGTTAGATGAATTATGTTTTTCTAGAGAGTACAAGATTTTGTAGATTGTATTTTTTACTAGACTTATATTTTTGAATCTTAGCTCTGATTCTGTTTAAGTGATGATTAGCTCAATTGCATGAGTTTAATTTACTTTAATATTCTGTTTAGAAGAATGAATTAGACAGAACTTTTGTCCCATGTCATATTTTGAAGTTTGGTTTTCTGTATCACTGGAAGACAATCAGGCATTTTCTAGCTTAAAGATATTTTAAAGCCACATAGAGGTAAATGCTTACTTTGGTTTCAGTAATCTCTAAGTCTATTAAAAAGAGAAACAGAATAAAGATCCAGAAAAAGTGAAGCAATTCCAGCAAAAGTTTGCAGGTGTTCCAAGTACTGCATGGAGTGATCCCCTGAGTTGGGGAACCCAGTGTGCATGACCTGATGTCCCCCAGCCTGGGGATGCTCAGGGGTCCCCAGCCATGAAGGGATGGAAGTGTTGGAAGGCACCTCAAAGATTATCCAGTTCCATGGGCAGGGACACCTTCTGCTATCCCAGGCTGCTCCAAGCTCCATCCTTGGACACTTCCAGGGATCCAGGGGCAGCCACAGCTTCTCTGGGCACCCTGTACCAGGATCTCCCCACCCTCTCCGGGAAGGAGACAGCAGGACAGATGGGGAGTCATGGTTAAATCCCCCCTGCCCACCCTGTGCTGCTGTCCCTGGAGTGTGTTCTCTTTTGGCTCTTTCAGTTGTTGCTCTTTGGAAGTTTTTCAAGTAAATGGATTAATCAGAAAAAACCCCAACCCTTTGATGAAGTGATTATTCTTGCCAATAACTGGAAAGCTGCACCCCTTCCGTGAAACTTTTTCCTCAAACAGAGTCCTTAGGTTCATGAAGGAATTCTCGAGGAGAGACTTTAACTCCAGTTTTTCTTTTGAGCAAGAAGTTGCTTTTTACCACCTACAGCTTCATAAAACATTCATAAAGTTTCTGTCTTTCCATATTGCTGTTCTGTAAATGATGATGGATCTACGGAAAGGCCAACCCCTCTTTTCCCCAGAACCCAAAAACCTAGACAGATTCAAATTTACCATTTCCTCTGGCACTTTTGTAAATGTAACCAGGTTTATGTTAAGGGCTGCCTGGTTTCCTGCTTCTGCTCTAGCTGACAGTGTAAATATCCATTTCATTGCTGAGATTTGGAAGCTGTTAACGTGGCTTTCACCACGTTGCAGAAGGCTTCTGCAGCTTTGCAGCTCCTTTGCAGGGCTCGAGCTGCTTGCTCGCTGCACTTTTACAATTATGTCAAAGACCAATCTAAACATCTGTCCATTTCTATAAAATACAGAGCCTGAGGAAACTGGAGAGAGCAATGATGAGTCGGAAGAAAAATCCAGTGGAAACAGAGTAAAATGTCAATGTCTGCATTGTGCCTGGTTAATATTTCACAGGAACGCTGTCAACTTGTTGTAGAGCCCAGAGGATTTATACATTTCTCTGACAGATGATCATGATTCCCACCAGTACGCTTAATGCCAACATCTGTAGGGTTCCGCCTAATTTGGGAAACAAATATATTCTGTCCTTGTCAGGAAAAGAAGACTTTGTATGTTCCAGGAAATGCTCATTACCTTGGGGTCATTGCAATTAAGTGGAGGACAGAGATTTTTCAAGGGGTACCATTTCACTTGGTTTTGGCTGCTGGCTTTAAATGCAAGTTGGCAGGTGCCAGCTCCAGGTCTTGGCATTGCAGTGAAAAAATGCTTTTGATCAAGGGTCTGAGTAAACACATGAAAATAAACATAGTCATTAGGAAGTTTTGGTCACAGCATCTGTGCTTTATGGGTGAGGAATGTTGGGAATGTATTGTACACAGCAGCTTTATATCCTAATCATCGCTTTCTTTAAGCTTCGCTGTATTTTTAATTACTATTTTATGCTGTTATTGGTCATCAGGGAAAAAGTCTCAAAATTTAGGTTTTCTAACATCCTCTGCATTAAATGATGGCCAGCCTAGATATTAAGGACAAGGACACCTGTATAAACATTCCTTTTCCTTCAGTCTCCTTTACCTTCTTCAGAGCTGGTGAAGATCTTCCCACCAACCTGTTTCATTTTGCTGAATAAATAACTTTCACTCCAGCAGTTCTCTTGGTGATCTTTATTCCCCAGATGATATTTCAGCAGGCTGGAATTGTAAATTATTTATGTGAGCGTGATAGCACTGAAGGAAAAATTTCTGCTTCATGTTGGTTCATGGATGAGTTTTGTTTATACAAATGCAGTTGTGTGATATCAGTGTAGCATCACTGCAAGCAGGAATAGAATTCCTTCTCTGGGAAGCACACCAGAAAACTCAGGGTAGGCAGCCTGCCTGGATTAATGATGTATTTCCATGCCTAGAGCAGGAAAAGTCTGGCCAGGGATTATGAAAAATGATAACAGGATTTCTCATGAGCTGTTAAAAAAAATAACAGAAAATGGAGAAGATGGAAAATGTTAGCTTGGTAAAGGAAAAGGCAACTTTTCAAAGAGGTCCATACTTCTGGGTAACTCATTAAATTATTTTCTTAGTGTGCATCTGCAGATTTCTGTTGTCACTTTTAACTTATGTAAAGCAACTATATTAAATTTGGTGTAATTGAATTTTAATTTATGCAGTACTTAAGGCAGTTACCTTCAGGGTTGGGGGGAAAAAACCAAAATTTTTAATGAAGTGATCTCTTTTATGTTGGTGTTTTTGAACCAGACCATGACTAGGAACACCGGGTTTTTACCTGTCATAGGATGCTAGTTGGGATATTTTTAAAATAAGAAGTTTGCTTTTTCAATGATAAATGTCCTGTTATGTATTGAAATGTCAGCCTTGAGATGGTCTTGGTCCTGTGTTCCTTTGACAAGACAAGGAAGTGCAGCAGTGTCTATCAGAGAATCTGATCAGAATAAAAATGAACTTGCAAGCCAATAGAGAGTCTCTGCCACTTTATTAGAAGCAGCACTGAGTTAAACAGGAGCAATCCTGCATTTGGGTTTGAAGGATGAATAGGGTTTCACATCTGAGTCACAAATAGCATCACTTGGTAGAAATGAGAAGGGAGATGGTGTCCTGTGACACTGGTGCCACCAAAAAAAAACCTCAAGGAGCAAACAATGTCCTGAGGCCAGGCACAGTCAGGGAGGAAAACCATGAAAAGTGGTTTTTGTGCAAATGTCCAGTGAGGACCTTAAAGGTCTTCTTTTCAGATGTAAAGTCATTGGAGTTTAGAAGAGCTCTGGAAACATGGATTTGTAGCTCATTTGTCTTTGTAAATTGGGAGAACTTGTAGAATTCCCCCTTAGTGCTCACAAATCCACAAATCTTTCTGCTGTGGAAGGTAAAGTTCATTTGGCCTGGCAGATTAATCTCTGTGGGAGGTCGAGCTGTTCACATGTCCACCCAAAAGAGGGAAGTTATGGATCCGGCTCTGCCTTTTAAGCTAAAATCATTCCCAGTGGGATGTTTCTGATGGAACAGAAGCGAGGGAAAGTGCTGCCCTAGCTGTGGCTGAGGCAAAATGCTCTTCTGATGTGGATCTCCATCAGCACAGCAGGAGATGGAAAGAGAATGTGAGCATTGGCCGAGCCAGTTTGAGGATTCTTTGTGTTGTGCAGCAGTGTGGGCAGTTTGGCTGTTGGTCCCAGGGTGTGATGGGAATGGTGTGCAGAGATCTCAGCAGAGCCTTGAGTCCTGCTGGGGCTCTGAGGCAGAAATCACCTGGAGTGTCCTCAAAAGGCATCACTCTGCCCTTCCAAAATCTTCCTAAAACACATCAGAGTTCTCAGCTGGAGATTTTGTGAAGGTCATGATCACCTGTGTTTGATTTACCATCTCTTCTGTCAAATTCTAATAATAATGATAAAAGCATTCCTCGCTCCATTTCCAGTTAATAAAATGCTGTTTGACAAGAGCATCTTATCCTGTTTTTATTCTGATTTTCGTTGATCAAAACTTTCACAGTTTTGTAGCCTGTTTACAAAACTACAATGTTATCTTTTGGTTTCCTCAAAAGGCACGTTCCCAAAATGCTTTCAAATATCCAGCCATTTTAATGAATACCTCAAGGGATCATTGAAATATCTTTAAACAGGTGGTGTGAGTTTAAAAAAGTCTTCCCCTGTGTATCCATCTGCATTCATCACCTTAGGTCATCTTCAATATTCATGTGTTCTACCTGGAATGCTGGTTTTGTCCTCAGTGATAACATGTGATTTTTCTTCAAAAATGAAGCATATGGTTTATTTTTCTTGTCAAATTGCCCTTAAAATTGCTTGGATTTTTTTTCTGGTATTTGTATCTGCCAGGATTGAAAGACTTATTTCTGCTTAAACTATCTCAATATTTATGATTGTGTTCATTACTAAGAAGAAAATAACAGGAAAAATACATTTTATTTGTGCAGATACACTAAGCAGCTTTCAAACATCCTTGGTTTGTTGCTGGATCTTACCAAAATTCCCTCTCAAGCTGCCATAAATTTAGTCTTACAATGCAATCTTTTGTAATATCTTCAAAATGCTTTCTTGGGGTTTTTTTTTGTCTATTTCTTCCCTCTTTTAACAGCACTGCAGAAAATGGATCTAGGAAAAAAAAAAGCCCACAAACAAAATCCTGTATTTTTATAAGGTAAATGATGAAAGATGATCAGTTTATTAATTCCTAGAGCTCAGTTTAGTTAGACTTGGTTCAACCAATGCCAGTTTTCTGCTATTTGACCTTGTTTGTTTGGAGTTGAAAGAAACTTACTGCAATGAGCTAATTGTTCTTTGTGTTCATCAGCCCAGCAGTGAGAAATGGACTTGAATATCCCACAAAAGTCAAGCACTGTGAGGGAAAGCCTGGACTTCTCTTAGGTTGAGAGGATTAATTTCTCTGCTGATGTCAGGCAGGGCTGGAGTGGCCAGGGAGGAGTTTCCTCTGGCCATGGTGGTCTCTAGGGGTACTCAGCAGTGAAGTCACTCAGCATCTCCAGTGTGACCTGGCTTTACAGTCCCCAAGACAAGGGGTAAGAGTGTCTCTGATTCAATTCAGGAACTAAATTTCTACCACACTTCTTGTGTGGAAGTAAAGCCACAGATCTTTGGGGCCTTCTAATGAATTCACGTGCCTCAGTTACCTGTGCTCAAACACACTTCAGTGGGTCATAGCTATAGTTCTTGATATATTTTTCATTTTTTAATTGTGTTTTCTTTTTAGATAGAAAAAGAATAGATGTCCCTGTTCTGCCACAGGTGTGCTTTCTGTGAGATGGCACTTTAAATCTACTTGAGCATCATTATTGTAGAGACTCAAACAGTTTAGATCTTAATTGATATTAATAGGAATAACCCTCAATGACATGAACTTGGCAAGCCAGAAATTGCAGCTGTTCTCAGCAGCAGTGGCAGTAACAAAGATAATTAATTGTTTTTTCCCTGGGAGATATATTTAGATTGTACAAACTAAATATTCCATTCCCTGAGCCCTAATTCAAGCTTGTATTTGTTCTGCAAATACAGGAAGTGGAACTAAAGTTAATATTTTTTACTGTGAGCTATTGCAATTATTTTTGAGAAATAAAGTATTTAAAATAATTATGATGCAAGTCTTCAGTGATGACTTAAGCAGTGGATCTTGCATGTGATTTTGTTAGCATAAAATGTGTGATAATTTGATTTTTTTTGTTAATGGTTTATAAGAGCTGGTACTTGATCTGGCCCCAGCAGTAATGTGCGAAGAGGATCATATTGAATATTGCAGAGCACGTGTTCCTGGCAGAGTTTTAGACAAAAAAAAAGTATTCCTGAGTGAGCACAACTTTATTTGCTAAGAACTTGCAGTCAGCATTATAATCCTCCTGGATTATTAAAGAATACATCAAGGTTCAGTTTTGAAGTGCACAGGGATGTGTTAATGGCACTGCAAAATGTTTATACCCATCGTGCAGGAGGGCTCTGTCTGGGTTATTGATTGCCAGGCTTTAAATTCATTCAGTTCTGCTTAAAAAGAGTGGGAAGGAATCTTCACAGATCCTTCCCCGTCTCAGCTGTGAGTGGGCTGAGCACCTGGGGAGTATTTACTTCTGGTCCTGGTTCTTGAAGCTGTAATAGACACCCCCACAAGAATGTATATTCATGTGCTCTAAGTGTGTGGTTTTTATTAACACTTATTTTAATAGTGGTTGTAAAACTCATGCATTTCAATGCAGTTCTTTAAAGCGATGGCATTTGGGGCGAGGGTTTCTTTCACTGGTTATTTATTTCTACAATAGAAAGTCTCTGGCGTGGGTATTTTTTTGTCTACACTGGTAACATCCGCCCTGCAAATGTAATGTGCAGGGGATGCTCTGCTGCTTGCTACAGCAATCATTTCCTATTACAGAAATCACTGATATCCTAAAAACATGGAGCTGCCTCAGGTTGGGCTGCACACAGAGGCACCAGCGCTGAGCAAAGCAGGTGCCCTTCAGCACCTCCACAAATGCCTCCCTCACAGTCAAGAAATGAGGCTTTATTCCCCAAACTAATACGGCACTAAACCACCAAACTAAACATTTACCTTTGTGATGTAAATATTTCCTAAGCTGATCTTCATTCAAATCCCGCAGTTATTTGTGCTGCTCAGCGAGAGGCACGGACTTTGCAGCAGGGAGATGTGTTCTTTATGAATGGGATGCAGCTCTTTTCTTCACTTGCATCTTAAATGCAATCTAAATGATCCATCGTGCCCTGCACACGGCAAAAGCAATATGTGTGATGGAAGTCTGATTACACGTAATCAGCAGCAGCAGTGATTTGAATGTTTGGTCCTGCATCTTCCCTCAGCCTACTGCCCAGAAAAGCTACTTTAATGTATTGGAAGAAGTTACTTGAGTTCATCAACTGAGTTAGTTCAGAACCCCATTTCTCTGGATCTCCCTTGGTTTTTTTGCCATTATATGGCTGGAATTTCCGTTATCTCAGATACTTACTAAAAATATTGCCCAATCTAGGCTGGCATTCAGGTCTATAGCTTGTCAGCAGCTGTGGATTTGAGAGGTAAAGCTGCTTTTGCCTGTGCTCTACAGAACAGAGAACTGTTCTTAACAAATCCCCATCTGGGGGAAACTTAGAAATGGGATGCCACTAAAAAACACCACCTGAGAAGTGTTGTTATTACTGTGGTCATAGATCCGGCCAAACCATCTCTTCCTGGAATGCACGTACATACATTCTGCAGGAATTGTTAAGGATTGCATCTGCTCCAGTGATTTAGCTCAGTTACTGAGGTTGTGTGGAGCAGCTGTGAGGAATAACCAGCGCAGCACCGACAGAACAGTCCCCTCAATGATTCTCTGACTCGAGCCCACTCACAAGTGAAACCATTCTGCTGCAGAGCTCCGAAGCTGTGTCTGTCTTCTGGGGAGAATTGCCTGCTCGTACGCTTCTGCATCTCTTTCTTTCCTGCTGCTAGAATATAATTAAAGTTGCTAAAAATACATGCTTTCTAATATTGTTTTTTCTGTGTAGGCGGCTGCTCTTACTCTGTTCTCAGGGGAGGAGATGGTATAAAGATGAACGTCACTTAACTCTATGAAGTGGTCCATATTGCACAGGGATATAAAAGCTCCTTATTTGTGGCCTGATCCAAAGTCCCATGAAGTGTTTAAATTTATATATATATATATATGTGTGTGTGTGTACAGTGGAGTCTGCTGGCTTTGTTAGCTTTACAAAAGTGTTTTTTTTCCCTATCAGAAGACAGGAGACTTCTGAACTGAAAACTACCACTTTCATGTTAGCTGTGAGAATTTACATCCTTGGTGCTAAGGAAATTAGTAGAACAAGTAGGGCCATAATTACTGTGCTTTTACAATCCTGACATTGTACCTAATTATGGTTTAGGCTGGAGAGCCCTCTGTTTGTTTAATAATCCCAGCAGACACGGGTTGAGCATATGTTGTTGCATCACCTGCATGTAGCTGGGAACGACTGGCACTGCTGTCACGGAAGTGACAGTTGACAAGATTTCACCTATTTTACAGTAAAAAGTATTGGCTCACCTTTGATATGCATGAAATCACTTAAGGGTGAGCTGGAATCAGCGTTTAGAGGCAAAGCAGCTCAATGTAAAGAGAGTCTTTGTTCCCTTTTTGTGTGGTAAAACCAGGGCATAATTTTTTTGTACAATCTCAGCAGCTCGCAATGCTGGTAATAAAACCCTCGGCACCCCTGCTGATGGAGTGAGATCTGCTATTGCTATCAAAGGTTAAACATCCATCTTCCTTTTGGCCTGCTAAAATGATTTCATCTGCAGGTTTGATCCTGATTTTACCACCTGTCTTATGCCTTTTGGTTTCTGTTTAAAGATGGCCATTTTTCCTCAGAATGAAATTCTTGATTTCCTCTCCTGCCTCCTCAGCCATCATTTGAATTGTAATTGCCTTTTCCTCATATATAAAAAGTCTCAAAAAAGGAAAGAGGGGACAAAGGGGAGCCTGAGTCTGTATTTGTGATGGATTTCCTCCAGCCTGTTCTGTGGTGAGGCCTTCCCATGTGAAACCTGGGTGTGTCATGTTTGTTCAGGTGTCCACCAACTCCTTGTTCAGCACATAAGGGTTATGAGCCTCATTTCCATGACTGCAGTGGAATTTCTTAAAAGGAATTTCTTCAGACTTCAGGACAGATTGAAGAAAGCAGTTATGTTAAAAATTAAATTATTTATTCCTTTTTTTTTGTGCAACTAAAACATTTACTCTGTGTGTACACCTTCACACCATCCTATCGATCCTTTTCCTGATGCTGTCGTTATTTTTCTAATTGCCTGTTTCTCTTGACCATCCTGTGTGACACAAATAGCCTGAGGGATGGCAGGGATTTGAAAAAGCAACAGCTGAGGAGAGCCTTCCCACAGGAATGCTGCCTTTGAATTAAATGTTTCCTCCATAAGGATATGTGGGGCTCTTTTGGCTCTTGTCAAGTGTCCAAATGTCTTGGCAAGAAACTTTTAAAATTATTTCAAGTAAGTTGGCTGATAATGTTATATCCAAAGTCATCTTTATTTTCCCTTGTAGCTGTTTCAATAGCTGTCATTTTACAGTATTTTTAAAAAATAATAGTCGATGCTTAGGAGTTACAGTGGAATGTCACCTTAATAAATCAAAGGAATAATTAATAATTAATTGTTATTAATAAATTATTTACATTAATATCTAAATTGATGGTTCCCTGGATTTGGTTAATTTGAATAATTCAGTGCTTAATTTATATATAGTTTTTAAAAATGTATATTAATGTTTCAAAACATTCAAAAATCTTTATGTTCTTTTTAATAACATTGGACAATTCTGAGTGACAAGGCTTGGTTTTCCTTCCATGATGAACCAGTGGTGACTGCAGAATGCAAGCTAAGGCAAGAGCTTGTTCCTGCAGTAAGGCTCTTGGCAGAGAAGGGTGACTCCTTAGCTCCCTCTGAAAAGAAAGGGTTTTGCTGTCAGTCCCAACATGAAGCTTGTAATAGTCTTCTCATCCTTTTATCAGTCCAGCTCTTCTCCTCAGTGTCGAGGCTGTGACCATTTCCCTCTTGTTTCTGAGGAGCCAGCAGGAGGATGGGCTCATTTATCCTGCCTGTGGTCACTCAGGGCCATTCCTGCTGTCCTGGGGATGGGGCAATAAATCCAACCAGAGAGGGTTTCAGAACTTGTTTGTAGGTAGCTGGGTGACACCACGCTGATGTCACATCCATCCTTTCCTTTGATCCTTCTTTGTAATGTGAGCTTTTTGGGCAAAATGCAAGCTGCCCTCCAAAATACCATTTTACATTTTTCAGCAGCAACCTTTTGCTAAATCTTGCATCTTGCTGCCTGTGAATAATATGTTTGCCTGTTCAGAAAATCACATTGAAGACCTACTGACAGCAGCAGCTAATATCACAATACGTTGCTCTCTAGGGGTGTGAAAATTATTATTCAATGTATGCATTTCCAAATTACACCTTTAATTATTGGTCTCAAATCATGCTATCAAGAAAGTCAGACCTGAACTGCAGAAGATCACAATTGTAACTACTTTCCCAACTGTTAAATAGCAATTAATCCTATATTAGGCGACCCTTTGGTGTGCCTTTTACTTAATTCTTACAATTTAACGTAGAAATGTTGATTGTAGTTATTTAAAATAATGGATACGATTTCATATGTGGCCCAGCATAAATGTGGAGCCATTTGTAGGATAAGAGTCAATTTCATAAGGTCTATATGAAAAATAGATTATTTTAAGTGCAAGTTTCTAATATTACTACTATATTTTTAATATTTGGTGAGATCCAATTTAATAAAATAGTTAAGCCTGGTAATGAGTTTCTCCTTTTAGCTCTTTATGTAGAAACCATTTAGAAAGGAATTTTAACTTTATTTTCCCCTAGTTCTCCCATTCTTTCAATAACTGAGTAGAGTTTGAAGTTATCTTAGTATTTAACCCCATTTCCCTGTAGATTAATTATCCCAATCTAAAACAAATGTGTATTAAACATATGCAGTTGCTTATGGAAGCATATTTGGCTGTTTCATTTAATATAAGTCTCTTGTTGCATAAAACAAACCTGTAGCATTTAAGATTTCTCTGGTCATTAAAATTGAATTATGTAATAGGCTTCCATCTGCTTTTGAAACCTGTTCATCATTATTTTGTGTCATTTTAAGTGGGAGCATTCTGAGAAATGCTTAGTGACAGCAGGCTTGGCTGTGAGAGCAGGGGAGGACAGGGCTTCCTTCCTTCCTAGCTGCAACAATATGTTTATTGTCTTCTGAGAAGGTTTTCTCTAAGAGTTTGGTTCTCACTTCTCCAACCTTGCCATCTTCTGTGGAATTCTGTTTCCTCTGTGCTGTTAAGCCGTGTGCAAGTTGTGCAAGTCACAAACTCCTCCCTGCGTGTCCCCAGCCCGGTGTGGTGACTGCTGTGGGATGAAGGAGCCCTGCCATCCATCAAGCCCACCCCTGTGGGGTGACACTGATGGTGCTTAGCAGAGCAGGCAGCACTAAATGATTGGCAATGGAAGATGGATGGGCCTGTGCTGAGCTGGAGTGGGAGTTGGGAAATGGGATCTGAGCCTGCAGCGAGGCTCGGAGCCTGCGGGGCAAGGGCCGAGCCAGGAAGGGCAGGAATTTCACTGCTGCATTCCAGAACTGCACTGACAGCCTCTGAAGGAGCTGGGCCGGGGAACTTCTTGAGGACAAACCATTTAGTTGATAGAAAATTCTATGATTCCTAGATTAACCTTTTTGGTGTCTTATCCAAGATGTAATTTTTGGATTTGAAAAAAGGGATAGAGTTTGTGCTTGAGTCCTAAAACAGAGCAAGCAAGCGAATTAAGTACCAGTGATAACATAGTCTCAACATCCTCCTCTGGGCAAAAAGAAGAGAAAGTAAAGAAAATGGTTCAGTTCAGTCCAGATGCTTTATAGTTCCTCTCATACTGCATTGGATATTTTAATCCTTTGTGATAACTTTTATTCCGTTTTCAAGCATAGCTTTGTTTTCCCAATTATACGGTCATCTGAGTTGCTTAGATCTTATCTATCTCTATGTTTCCTTCATAAAGTTATCTACACTTTAAAAGAAAACTGCAAACTTTACTTTTATTCAAAGTGATCATAAGCAGAGCATGTTTTTTTTTACTATTCTCATGATGTTCCCAGTATCTTAAAATATCATAACAGTTTATGTGCTTTTCCTTCCTTGTGTGGACAGATGCTATTCTATTAGAGTTTGAAATATTCAAGTCAAATGGCTTTATGTTTTACATGGTTAGAAATTGATCAAACTAAAACAATGACATCATTGATTATACCTTTGATAGATGAAATTTATCTAAATTAATTATCTTTCAGTATTTGCTAAAAACATTCATATGTGAAAAATCATGGTGATAGAACATCTGCTCAGCAGAGTGTTTATCAAAGGTATTTTAATAAGCTATGTAATGAATGTTTCAGCTTTCAAAAGAGAAAATATTTTGTGTGGCATTTATTGAAATAATTTGTCTCAACTCAGGATTTCCACCCCACTGTAAGAAAACGAAGTGATTTTCCCATCAAAACATCATAATTGAATTTGGAAACTTTACAACTCAGTGAAGGAAGAAGTGTAGCTTGGAAATCTCTGAGTTCCAAGAGCCAGCACAGATAGGAGATGAAAAAGCTTCATTAGAAGTCCCGCTTGGAGGCACAGTGAGCGGCGCACTGCGGCGAGCGGGTTTGAAATCGGCGCCGCGTGGCTTGTCCTCAGTCCCCACCCGTCTGCTCATTCCTTGTGCTCTTCAGGAGTTTGCCTGTCAGACCTTTTGGAGGTTTGATCCTGGGAGCAGCTGGAAGCCTCAGTCTTTTCTCCATTGAGCTTCCTGATGAAGCAGCAGATGCGTCTGTGTACAAGGAATGTATTATTCAAGTCATCGCTCCTAGAATTCCTTTGGCATGTGAAAGTTCGTGTTGCTTATCCCAGTTTATAGGAAGTGTCCTTATGAATGAGCTCCTGTGAAGGGTCTTGCCAAGATGCTTGAAGCTGCTTATAAAAACTTTATTTTTTTCCCTAGTAAATTTATTAACTTTTTCAAGTCTTCTGTTGCAACTATTTCTTCCTGCCAAGAAGGAACTAAAATTATATCATGAACATTCTGAGATAATACAGGCTGAGGTGGTGGAGAGGCTCACATTCCATATAAATGTTTTTTTTCAAAAAGCATTTTGTTCTTTGACATGGGAAAGAGAAGTGTTGTTTCAGTGGAAGCCTTTGAAGGCTTCCCACAGGTGAGAACATTTTTGCTCATGCTCACCCTGGTACTGCTGTCAGCAGCTGAAAGGGCACCTTGCTGACTCCACACACTGAGGGACAAGCAATGGTCACTTTGACCCTCCACTCTGACATTTACAATCATTTCCACATTAGGCTGTTTGGAAGGAAGGACCCTGGGGAATGTGCTTGCATGTTTCCTCCAGTTTTCAAGGAGCTGAAGGATAAATAGTCAGAGAGAGCTTGTTGGACCTTCAGCCTCCTTTCTGTGTGGGGCTGCTGGGAGCAGGGATTGGGAAATGGCAGGATTGCCGGTAATGTGTTTTTATTAGGGCCCCTCTATTGTGTTAGAGAAGGCACCTGGCTATTCTGTGGTATTTTTGAGCTATTAGGGAACATAACTCATTTTGTAGTTTTCTGAGATAGGTATTATTCTGTGACCCTTTGCTGATTAGATAAAAATTGGCTTGGGAATATTTGGGTGTTTCTCACTATCGGAGTATTTCTTAAGTTTTTCTGTTCATAGATGGTGCCAAGTGGAGTCTAAATAACCTTCTCTGGTTCAAATCCACAGGAGGGGACTTGGGCTCACCCCCCTTAATGGAAATACGTTTTTGGCAGAGAAAGAGCCAAAAATAACAAGGAACATGATGACCCCTAAACTTATCACCTGCCCACTTTCAAAAATACTCCACGATTTTCATGAATTAGTGGATTTTTCTCACCTTCTTGTTATTACTCACCTGTATCAATATTGGCGTAGTCTGATCCATGCATTATAGTAGCACAGAGTAAGTTTGAAAAATACGAGGAATTCTTGTAGCTGTGTGATGTAAATAAGGAATTTGAGCAGGAATATTATGGGCTGAGAATTGGAATGTCTGATGGCACTCCAAAGACTGAGCAGACAGAGGATGCCTCTGACCTTGCTGGGGGGAGATGTGTAAAATTTTGTCAGTCTGCACATGGAATTTTAAACTTACATGACTTAAGCTGAGCATATGGTGCTTTTACTGACAGGTACCTGTGCGTGTGCCTTGCCTATGGATAAAGCAATTAGGTGATTAGTAAGTGCTGAGTAAGTGATAACTAATATGCCAGGAGCTGGATAAATACACATAAAACATCCATATTCCTGTTTAGAATGCTACATGTGAACATACCCACAGCTCTCTAAAGCCCTTTACATTGTGGAAGCACAAATCAGGGTTTGATAGATCTTGGGACGGATTTTTGGGTTCTGTAAATGAAATTTCATGACTTTGAACACAGCACTATACAGAACAGGGTAGAACATAAATAAATGATATCATAATCAAGTTTTCATACCCTGAATGTAAAACTCTGTTTACTGTTTTGCAAGGAATCTCAAGGATTTTGTCTGTGGTTTAGTGTGGCTAAAATGTAAATGTTTTACTCTGTGCTGGGCTCTAAAAATGTAGATTTAACTCAAAAGGTAGAAAAGGTTTGAAAAGCATTATATAAAAGTCTGAAATTCATAAGTAGGAAGTGCTGTGCATGCTGTTTCTTCCCATCTTCCTTTCAGTTACAGTAATTTAGGTTTTAGCATATGATGAATTCTGTCATAAATTACTACCGGAATACACTTTTCAGCTTTGGAGTAAATTTTGCTGAAATTAATCTGGAAACCCTCCCATGTTTCAGTGAGAGATCAAAGAACTATTTTTTTCCCCCCTCTCAAAAGCATGTTTTCCATTTGGGATTTTCTGAGTTCTTAAGCTCTTGTAATGAAGACAACTTAATTAAAATCAAAGCAAAACTAATTAAGAACTTAAAAGTGCAAGTTTTTGGTTGCATAATATCCCTGAAACATGGCAGAATGGGTTTATTATCATTGGCAGAACTCCTGGTCATGCAGACAGGTGATGCCAAAGGATCTGAATGGCAATATGCAGCTGGATTAGTTTTCTGACCACTCCTTTTGGCCTGTCTGCTCTTAGTCTTCCTGCTCTTTTGCTTCTAAAAAAAATAAATTAATTTAAAAAAAGCTATTGTGGCAGAATTCCCTTTCTTTTCTGTGAGTTTGGTTTGGGTGTGCAGCTGGGCACAAACCAGCTGAGATCTTCTATCGCTTTATTGATTTTATACATGGATTTCATGGTTCATTCTTTAATTCTCAAGTGGAAAAAGAAAGCATGTTCACACACACACACCCCTAGTCTATGTTCACTTTTTTTGCCCTCTTCCTTGAAAATGGAGAGGGAATTGAAAATCTCAGCATTTTATTGTTTCACTTGAAACACGGTAAAAATAAAGCGCAAAATTAAATAAATTCTATTCATGAGGCATTCTTACCTCACACTGATCTTAAGCTATTGCTATAAAATTTTTAAATATTACCTTGTGATGATCTTTTAGCCTTCAACATTCATCCCCATCGTGCTGTAATATATCCTTCAAAAGCTTCTCTTGGAATGTGCTTTTTGGGTTAGTGTGCACATGTGGCTTTTGTGAATATTTAGTGAAAGCCTAATGAGCAAGCTCCCTACTCTAACAGATCAAGACTTTCTAAGGCTGGGTTTTGCTCACTTTGAAGAGCGTGGCCATATGGGAGGTCTGGTTTTTTCGGGCTCTCTCAGGTGCTCTTGGCAGATGGAGCTGGAAGTGCTTGGAAGACAGAGCACCGAGCAACTCCCACCCATCCAGGGGAGGTCACCAACACCACAGCAGGAGCCTGGCAGATCCAACAGAGAGCCCAGGCAAGGCACTGCTGCAGGTGGGAAGCTCATTCTGGAATTCAGCAGCTTCTCTGGGCTCCTTGACTAAGGCAGTTCTTAATTAGATTCACAGCAAATCCTTTCCACTCTCGTGTCAGAGCTGGAGAGCACTCAGTTATATAAATGTTATCTCCTGTGTAGTTCTTTTCAAGAGCCCTGTTGAGCTGCTTCTCTTCCCTGCATCCCCTCAAATGGGAAGGATCCAGATTGCTTTGACCCCGAACATGATCACAGTGATCTTTATCCCTCCTTATTTAGGAGCTGATCACAAGTTTACAGAGGCAAATGCCTTTTTGATCCAGGAGCATTCCTGGTCCAGGCAGACATCAGGCACTGCCTGGTGTGCTGGTTGGTTGATTGGTTTGTTTCCCTTTTTTTACTCTTTTATCATCATAATGGAATTTTGGTTTTCCAATTTGAGTGTAATTTCATACATTATAATTGTAATTTCTTTCCTAACGGAGATTTTGAGCTTTGTCCTCTTGCAAATATGCTTATCTAAAAAAAAAAAAGAAAAAAAAAAAAGAAAAAACCCCCATATTTTGGGCTGTGGGAACATTGACTTTAGAATAAAGGCACCAGCTTTTCTTTTTCTTTTTATAAACTTTCCCTCAGCGAGGCACTGCCAGGTGTTTGCAGCGCAGGATAGGAGTATAGGAGTAGTATCCTTAGGGAGGCAAAGCTTTCATTTACCCATAGAGGGATGATTTCTCACCATCTGCTCTGTATCTCAAAGAACTGGGATGTTAAAAATGTGATTTTCCCATCCACTGGGAGCTTTCCTGAGCAGCTCACATATTAGAGAAGGAAAAAGGTGTCACTGGAAAGAACTCTTTTACTTTTGGGCCATCGTAGGTTTTTTTTTTTTTTTTAGCAAGAGGCTTGTTGTGGTTTTTGTTTGGTTTATTTTATTTTTTGAAGCCCACTAATTAGTAAGTGTTTGTGATTAACTGGTCTGGTTCCTTCTGCAAAGGTAACAGCTGAAAATAGAAATAATTCTATAGACATGCAAAAGAAAAATGTTTGAGAAAGCACTTTCAGAGCCAATAAAACCTTGAGGTAATATTAAACTGCTTTATTCTAAACAAAATCTATTTTTCAAAGTGTTTTATAAGTTAGTGGATTTTCTGCTAAGGTTTTCTCAAGACAGAGAATGTAAAAAGCTTAGATCTCCATAATTTCTGTATTGTTGCATAAAATGCAAACCAAGAATTTAATAGTATGGAAATAGCTAAATTATTTCCATTTTTTTAAAAAAAACATAGCAAACAAGCCTTTTTTCAAGCACACACACTCAACTCTGAGCTCTGTTAAATTGCTTTTTAGAACTTCTTTATATTCAGTTACTTAGGCTATTTTCATAATCTTTGCCCAAAAGAGGAACAAATGCAAGATTTTTTTTTTTTAGACATCTGTGCCCATCTGCAGATTTGAAAGAAGCTGTTGCACTGGGGAGGGATTAATCACCTTGCCAGGTTTTCTTTCAGACACGATTTCTATTCCATAGGTGTTGTACTTGCAGTTCTTTGGGGAGGTTCCTGTAGAACCAGACACTTGTATGACCCAGACTGTAGAAGTGTTTTCACAACTTTTTGTTTCTATATTTATTCAGTAATATTTTTTCACTTAGATATCAGTTCAGAAACCCCTAAAAATAAATAAATAGAAATAATAAAAAAGGATTTTCTTTATCTTAACTTATGGAAGACTTTTCAACTATTTTGTGCTCTGAGGAATAATCATTCAGGAGTTGAATAAATAAGTGGACATGCTTGGCAATGCTGGTTTTAATATTCCCAGGTCTGTTATGAGCAGATGTGCAATACAGAAAAAACAGAAAATTACAGTTCATCCTGTAATGCAAGCAGGAATTTATCATGGATTTCCAGAATACTCTAAACCCAAATATTATAGAGGTCTTCTGTGCATTTCTCATATTACTGTACATCTTTGAAATGCTAAAACTTGCCAAACTCTCTCTCTCTTTCTGACTTCCAGGATGGTTTTTCAAGATGCGCTATCAAAGCAGGGCCTTTAATCATCTCCCTGCTAGCTTTAAGCAAAGTCACTCCATGTAAACTTACACTCTTAATTATATAGTCACTCATTTTTGCTGTTGAGGGGAATTAAGATATCATGAAAATCTTTTCCTTCTTGCAGGCTTAAAGAAGCTGTGATATATTTAGTTTAGGAAATATGAAATACATCTACATAGTAGCTGCAAATTTGGCTTTTTTGAATATGAACTTCATCAGTAGTTGAGAACCTGATGTCGGAAATGCACCTTGCACATGGGAAATTATTTAATGATAACTTTATTAAAGTGTTCTTGTTGTTGCTTCCTTTAGTAATAACACATTCCATTGCTTTTGGAGGACTAAACCAATGGAGAGATCCACAAGTGTTAAGGGTGTTAATTGTCTCCTTCTTTACACTTGGTTTTATGTCTTTGTGACAGTATTGACTCTGGTGAAGTTATTTCTCTCTTGTGTAGGAATAATGAGGAAACCTTTTCCCAGCAATCTGCAATGTAACCTTGTGGAAGACACTACTGTAATTTATATATTGATAAAATGAATATAATATATTGCACAGAGGTTTTGTGAGCTTTAATTAATATTAGAATAGTTCTACATTGACTAATGATGGAATAGTCTTGAGTTAATTAACTCCAGATCTCAAGGACATCAGCCTGTGGTGGTTGAATGCAGCAGATAGTGTGGGTGTGCCAAACTTCCAGAATTACCCTCTTTTAAAAGCCATTGTTTTCAAGGTGCCCCAGTGTTGACTTTAAATTCTTTATTTGCTAATTTGTCACAGGAACTATAAATAATTTTATATAAATTATGGGATTTGGTCATTAAAAAGCATCTAAGGAAATAGTTGAGGATCGATATGTTTATTTAAGTAGAACTTCGACTGCTTACAGAAATACATCCTTGAAAATTTTACTTCTTGAAACAATTTAAAAATATTTTCTGGGGTAGGAGAGGTGAGTGAGGACCTCCTTGCTAGTAACGTGACATTAAAGCTTGCTGGTTTCTATTTCGGGAACAAATTTAATTAATGGTGAAATATTTAGAAAAAGAACAGAATTTAAATAATAAGTATTTCATAGAAGTAGTTCATGGTGATGTTGTTCCTGTCTGGTTGGAAGGGTGATGAGCAGCTCCCTCTGAACCCCCAGCTGGATGTAAGAGTTCCCCAAACGAGGGTATCAGATACCATTAAATTATTGCTTCATATTGCTCCTATCATTTGCTTTGTTTTTGCTTTTTGAATAATTTCATTGTCATTTTTCATTTTCATTGTGCCATAATTTTTTTTTCCCTTCACCTTTAACCATTTCACTGTAACCCATTCTCATTTCCAGAAGAGCATGCCCTGTGTGACGTAGGGGAGTTCCTGTGCCACGATCGTGTCACTTGTGTGTCCTGGCACTGGCTGTGTGACGGGGAGCCCGACTGTCCCGATGATTCTGATGAGTCCTTAGACACCTGTAAGTAAAGCAGGAGCCACTCTGTTACTTCATCTCCCTTTTAACTGAAGTGTTTTCAGTCTCACCCTCTGCACAGCAGAAAGGGCAGATCCCGTTTTGTTTCGTGAATTCTGTCTGAATCTTCCTGTTGAGGGGAGCAGCTTCCATTTCTTGCCTCTCACCTGCACAAAGAATGTAAGAGATGGAAGGTGTTTTGTCCTTGTGCCTCTCTGTGACGAGCACTGTCACTGGAGCCTGTGTGCCCTCTGCTCTCCTGAGCTGGCGATGGGCTGAGAGGGCAAAGGCAGGCACAGGGAAATGTGGTCCTCTAAATACACTTCGGGAGAGGTGGGGTGGGAGAGAAGAGTGCAAAGTATTTTCTATACAAATATGAAAAGCCTACAAACATCAAAGGGAGGAATGAAAGACGGCGTGAGAGCTTTGAGGGGGAAAGATGCAAAGAAAGGAAGATGATGGAAAGCTTTAATAAAACATATTTAATTATAGTGAAGACCTTGTTGGTTTTTTTAAATGTGGCTAAGAGCTTCTGAACCTGAGTAGCAACCTTACAGACTTGTTTCTTATCAGCCTTGTAGACTACTGATGAGGTGTTATTAAATCTTAATGTTCCCTTGTTTCCTGTGTTCTGAGGAAAATGAGGGAATTTCCTGATTTTATTCCCCGGATAATCATTTAATGTAAGAGAAGAACCATGTATTTTGTATCAAAGCAATACTGACAATCAGGAAGGCTGGAAATGGGGTTTGCTGCTCAAAGAAAAGAAAATATCAAACATCAGACGGCATTTAGGACTCTAATCTTTAAAATGGGGGACAGGAGATCAAGATGTCTGGGAGCCATTTCTGTCTGGGCAAACTCTGCAGTGCTGATTGCAGCCTTCCTGCTCCAGCGCTGCTTCTCTGCAAATGATCACAAAATTGCCTCGGGGCTGTGGCCAGGGTGCTCTGATTAAGCACCTTCCACACACCTTGGGATTCTCAGCAGCAGCATCCTGCAGTGGGGAGCGTTGGGTACAGCTGGGATTTTGTTACTGATTGGTTGCTGCCTTCTCTGATGTGTTTTCAAGCACAGCACTAATATGTGCAGGTGAAAGTTTTTCTAACTGATAAATATAGAGATAGGAGCATACAAATGGTCACACAGGTTTTAACTTTTCCTGTGGTACTCACCATGGAGCTCCAAATCCAAACCAATCCCGTTCCAAACCTTGCTGATTGCCTGGGTATTTTGCTCTTGAGAACTTTGCATGGTCATTGTACTGGTTTATAAGAGCTGTGTTCAGCAATGCAATTTAAAGTCATGGCATATTAAAAAGTGGCAGTAGGAGTTTATTGATGGCTTGAAAAAGGGGGATGGAGTGGGAAAGAGAATCAACACTTCCTGATGTCAGCCAGTGTGATCCTCTTGGAAACACTTTCCCCTTTCCAGGTATGAACAGTTTAGTGTCAGATGCTTTACTTAGGCTGTCCTAACCCAAAGGCAGGAGCCAGCACCATGGCTTTTCTGGTTATAGAGAAGGAAGGTGTTTAAATCCTACTTCTTTTCCAGCTTCCATGGCCCTTTGCTGACAAGCTGCTGATTAATGAGGTGCCTGGGTCATGGCTGAGATAATCACCCCAGGCTATTGCCCTCCCTCACCCTCTCGGTGTAACTCAGCTCAGGACTGAGTGAGAACCAATGCGCTGGGGCATTGGGAGAAACTTTGCTACATAATTGCTCTTAATTTTGTTTTGCACTGGGTGGTTCTGTATTTTTTTCAGTCAGCACAATTTGCTGTCAAATTGTTGAAATATGTGTGACTACTCTTGCTTCACCAGGTAAGTTGTTTCTCATTAAAAATTAATATAATGCTGCTGAATTTTCATGCTGATACTTTGCACCACAGTGTCTGTAGGAACTTATAAATGACGTTAAAAATATTCCTGTGATATATTTGATCTCTGGTGCTAATGCCAGGAATGCAGCACATTCAGTTCTGTGCACTGAGTCATGTGTCTGTTTGTTTATAGATGAATGCTGCCCCTATTTGTCAGCTCTTTTTTGACTTACATATGATGAATTATTTGGTGTAGCCTGACAGATATTGCTAGTTGTTCCTATAGCCATAAACAAATGGATTTTGATTGATTTTTGTGTGGATTTGTGCCTAGTAATAGGGTTTTCTGGGTTCTAATAACGTGCAAGCATTGATCAAAGCTTTTCCTGCAAGTGGAACTTCTTAACTTCTCTCCTGTGGGGATTTCACTGTGTACAAAAGGAAAGAAATTCTCAAGCTGCAGCTTTTCCCATGGTGAGAATATGAGAAGTCTTATTAGTCTCATCACTCAGGCATCTACTTGCAGAAAACATCCAGGAACTGGGTATCTTTGGGAGCTCTCTCCTGGTGGCGTTTGAACCAAGTTTTGCAATAGAACCTGAAAGTTATTTGACTGTACAAACACACATGATGTGCCTGTATCAAATAATTGCCTCAGGAGCCCACCTGAAATCCTACAATCTTATTCCTTTATTAGTGTTTGTAAGGAGATCTAGGATGGGACAGAAGTGGGTAAAGGGTGGCATCCTTAGTTATTGTTGAATTCAGAGTCTGTGTTGGCAAAGGCTGGGGCAGGATTTACTGACTCATAATGAATATTTTAGTGAGCAAATTCTGTTGCTTTTCTGTTCTAGAGTTGTTCATGAGAAAAGTGATTTTTTTTAGACAAATAAAAAGTAATAACATAACTCTTGACCAAGTAATTTTTACCCTTTCTTGGGTGGTCTCTCGGTTGTTCACGGGATTTTGCAAATAGTCAGGATTCAAAAATCAATTTACTCAACCTAATCAGATGATGCTGTGTTCTTCAGTAGGCTAAATCAGCCAGCTCACTTGAAATCCACAGATCTTTATCAGGCAGCCCAGAATCTGGCCTGACAATTTGGCTTTTACAGATAGCTGTGAGTCTGGAGATTGATGCAAATGTTCAGAGGGCCTTTCTTTAAAAATTAAAAATAAAATGGCTGCCTGCAGGCTCACCTGATGGGTGATTTTGGTGGGACAATACAAAACTCAAATCTATTGTTGAAAAGCATAGAGTTTAAAAACATAAAATTGACAAAAATTGGTATATTTTTATCATCTAATGACTCCACTGCTGCCTGCTGTAGGCAATTACTACTTAGAAACATCAATGTAATTCTCATTTTCTTGGGGGTGGTTTTTGGTTGTTTTCTTTTTGGTGTTTTGATTGGATTTTTTTTTTGCTTATTTTACCATTCTTGCCACTTGTGTTGGTCTTAAGCTCTACTTGCCTATCTCATCAACTATAAATGGAGAACTTCATTAATTATTTTATCTTAAAGATCAGCTAATAACATTGTTATTTTGGGGTAACTTTGTGTTTTGTATTCCATAATTGTTCCTCTGAGTAATATATTCATCCTAAGAAAGCCATGCCCAAGGAATACCATGGTTTCAGAAACCAGACCAATATTTGATGTGATGTGCTATTACCTGCTTTTCTCCTCAGCCTCCTGCTAACAGAGCTGAGATCTAAAAGGTGCATTGGCAAATTACTCCTTTCATTTAGTACTTAAGGCTTTTTCCGTGTGTTTGCAGCTTCAGAACTGTCTGGCTTGCATGTTGTTTTCAAATCCCAACCAATACCCCTCTGGCACTCCCCACAGCCAGACTGCAGCTCCTGTCTCTCCCATTGTCCTGAACTGCCTTTTGTTTGTAATCCTGACATTGTTGCACTGCTTTTCCTATTTGACTTTTCCTAAATGTTATCCTAATACCATTTGCATACCTTCCACCCACACAATTTATTTGTGGCTGACTGGTCCTGAGTTGGAACAACTGTGGTTGCCATTAATAAATCATCAAACTTGAATGGTCCCTGTCTCTGGAAGTTTGAGGAGATGTAGCCTTATTGTAACTTGTTGAAATTACTTCTGATAATTGTGTTCCTCTGGGATTTTAAGGAATGTCACCGTCTATAATCATGATTAAACTGAAGTTGGAGGAGCAAAAGAAATGCAGCAACCAGAAGTGCCTTGTTTAAAAGCTTGAGTCTCACTTTGTTTGCTGAAAGTGTGTCTTTCATTCTCTGGATGCTAATTATGGGAGCCTAGTTTCAGAAGCTTAAAAATTGTTAATTGGATACCTCTATTGTAGTTCTTTTACCGGCAAAGGACAAGATAATTGGATGCAATGTTGCTCTTGTGGTATGAAACAATAAAGATAAAATTTCCTAAAGCTCCTGATTCTTTTATGAGGAGATTCATTGAAATTCAATAGAAGCTGGGATCCCAAACCACTCTTTAGTAGCTTTGGAAAATCCCAGATCAATAAATAATGTGCATCCATTGAAGACATGCTGCCATGAAGCTGCTAGAGGTAAATTAAGAAAATGCTGGACATGAGGGGAAAGTGTGGCCTCATGTTTTCACTCTGTGACTTCAGGGTGTGTAGTTACTGTTGAGCAAGGACTCTGCAACATAAAATACCTTTTTACACCTGTTTTTCAGCAAGATATTTCAACTTGGTCCTGGCCAGGTATTAATTTAATCTGCTTTGAGATGATGAATGTGTACTCCTTTTTCTCTCTGCATCAGGATTGCTCCTATCAGTAGTGAAAAACTTCTCAGGCTCTTGTAGGAAATGAACCACAACAAAATGACAAGTGTCAACAAATTTTATGAAACTGCTGCTAGTTTACATAAAATTAAGTTAAATGCTTAATGCAGCAATACAATATTGCCAGCTTTTATGTTAGCTGGTGAGAAGAAGTGTTTCTGACAGAACAAGATGAATGCTTTGAAAGGAGTATTAACTTTCCTGATACTGTTTGTACAGACCTGAAACAAAGCACCCTTCCCACTGAGGCTCTTCTTGCAGTTTACCCTGGCAAAGCTGCTGGGCTTGGCTAGCTGGTAAAGAAAAGACGTAAAAAGACATTTTTATTCTGGCTGGAGCCTTTGCCATCTTGTTTACTGGCATGTGCCTGTCAGGGCTGCTGGGCTGCATCCCATGCAGGTGCTTTGCTGTTGTCTGCCCCTTTCCCCATGGAAAACATTTGGGTGACTCTGATCTGGGTTTCAGCTTTTGACTTATGTTTTTTTTTTTTTTTTCTTTCCTGCATCATTTGGGAAAGCAGAGAGCTCAGCCCTCCAGGAAAGGAGGTTGTGCTGGTGTGGTGGGATTGCTGATGTTCCGATAGTTAAGGGGGTATTAGAGCAAACAGTCTGGTAGGGAGGGGAGTCGATGGTCCTCGTACCCTCTCAGTCCATTGGGAAGGTCCCAGAGGAGCAGGATTGAGACAAGCCCTGCACTGCCATCAGTGTGGAGGAGCTCAGCCTATTCCACTGAGGTGTTTGGGGCTGCTCTTGATGATGCTCAGTTGTTGTCCTAAGGGGGATCATTCTTGGAGGATGTTCCTGCCTTTCACTCCACTGACTCCGCTCCTTTTCCCTCTGGGCTCCCCATCTTTGGCTGCTGGGAGCGCTTGCCTTGGGCCAGGGGATAACTTTAATGCTTCTGGATTTACTTTCTGCCACAGCCAGCTCTAGGCAGTGCTGCTGAGGCTCCAGAGGACATTTAGAGGCAATTCCTTTTCATAATGTCCCAGTGGAATCTAACTCTACTTCTGAGGCATAAGCACGTTGTTCCATCACTGCGATACAAGTGTTTGTCTTCTCTGCAAAAATGAGTTTATTCACTTTTTGTCAGGGGGAGTAACTTTAAATACTTGGTGGGATTAGACAGTGCCAGGCAACACTATGGGAACTAAAATTTTACACCAGGCTGAACATAAGGATCTTGGAAGAGCAAGGTGTGCATCTTTGCACCTTTAATCAGGAGTGTAGAGATTCTCATTCCTGGTCAGTCAGTCACTGCTGCCTGAGCTGTAAAGGGCTGGCAACAGGGGCTTGGCCCCCAGCAGCCTCATTAGGGGCTGCAGTTTCAGCTTTCTGAATAAAAAAAATTTTTTCTTAAATATGATTTTGAAAGTGCCCTGCTACAGCCATATATATATATTAGAATTTGGCAGGGAATGGAATTACTTGCTTCTGCTAATTTTCTTTAAACCATTTTAAAGACTAAAAATACTCAGTTACGTTTTGTGCTTTGTTCCTTTTTTCTTCCTATTTTATTTTGTATTCTGTGTATTCATTTCATTCTGGCTTCCAGTCTGAAACTTATTTAACATTGTGCTTTACGTAGCCCAAACACCCAAACCTGTTCCAGCCAAATATAATTACCCTAAGAAATAGTTAAAGACTTTGAATTTAATAATTTTCAAGTTAGTGTGCTACATATGGAGATATTTAAACAGATGGATTTAAATATGGAGATATTTATTTATACCTTGCCAGTATAAACAGTTGCATTAACTTTTACTGTAGGCAAATGGTTTTGGTAAGATGAGCTCATGTCTGGTGGGCTAGGGGTGATTCATGCCTTGGAAATATGTAACAGGAGATTTGTGTGGTGTTTAAGAAAGAAGAATTCCTTTGTTTTTAAAATGCCTTCAGCTCATAATAAGAGAATCTCAAGATTTTTCCTTGTACTTGGTACGGTGCTAGAGTTTGTCATCATCTAAATACATAAAATGCAGCATAATGCATAAAATGAGATTTTATTTTGCCTTTCCTTTGCACATGGTGCAAAATATTCAAAATCTTACAATTATGAATTTGGGGAGTTGATGGTGTCAAACCCACAAATTTTCTGGTCTGTGTCAAAGATAGGAACTACATGGGGAGGAATCATGGACCTGTTACTTCTCAGAATCTCAGCAAGCCTGGCAAGAGGTCCTCAGTCAAATAAGTGCAATTTCAGTGGCTCTCTGGCTGCATATTTTCCTTTGGAATAAAGCAAGCAACAACAGTTCAGCGTTGAAGGCTGTAAAGGTCATTGTATCTCTCAGTGACACGGTTATTAGAAATATTGCCTCCTTTTTTTGCCTTCACCTGATTATCCTGAGCATGATTTTCCAAAGTGATTCACGGGGAATTCAATTAAATGATTGCCGGCAAAATGAGCTCCTTTTGAGTTCTGTGGAAACATGCAGGTGCAATCCAAGGCCAGCACAGAGCCTTTGAAGGGTGATGCCCAATACCTAAAACCCTGAAACAGCTCATTTATGGATTAATTGCTTGCTAAAATTGCAGTTCCTACACAGAAGCAGATCTAATGGGGTATATACTCATAAGACGAGAAAATGAAAAGATCAATCTTCTGAAAAACCTGTAAAAGCAATTCATACTTTGGGGAAGACTTTGCTTTTAAGTTTCTAACCCAAAGCAATTTTATATTCATTGCTAAACTATAAATTACACACCAAAACAAAAAAAAGGAATTGCACATGAGGAGAGAAGAGATGGAAAGACTTGACACAGTTTGTCTTTCCTGAGATTGTGCTGGCTGTTAAGTTGAGCCTAATGGCTTTAGTTTTTCTTTCTAAGAATTGACCTTCTTGGCAGCATTTGGCCACTAATAAGACACTTGTTTCAGAGTGAAGCATGGCTGGAGTGTGGGCTGTCTGTCAGGTACAGATGCTCTGTTCCCTGGCTCCACAGGAAGGATCTGTCTCTTCTGCTGTCAGCACAGGAGACCCCAGTGAGGAGCTTAAAGTGGGCCCTGTGGATCAAAGAACTGCACCAGTGAGAGACTGGGGCAGGAAATGTCCCCAAATTGGCCAGGAACTGCTCATTGGGCAAGTGAGGGAGCAGAGATGTGAGGTTTCAGTGTGAGGGGTTTGTTTAGGCTTCTTTTTAGAAACCCTTTGTGATACTTTGGTCCCCATTTCCATGCACATTTATTTACAGTCCATGTTATTTGTGTTTTGTTTAACAACAGTTTTGTTATTTATTTTCTTTTCTCCTCTTTTCTTTCATATTTATGTCCTTGCAAATCTCTCGGGGCCTTCTGTACATCAGTTGAGCCCTTTCACTCTAGCACTGCATTTTCACACAGTATTTTGTTTTTCCTTAATTCTTGCTATTGCTTTATTCATTATTTTCACACTTTCCTTCATTTTTTCTTAGTTATGCTGACAAACTATTAAAACTGGTATGAAAACTATTTTTCTTTCTCCATGTTCTACTTTTTTTTCCTCTATTATCATCCTCAACAGATTCCCTTTGCCCTCTCATAGGTCTCATGAATTTCGTTGATACTCAGACTCTGACTCTTTCATTTTCTCTCTCAGTTTTTATCTTCCCATTAACAGTCCTTTGTGCTTTGCTGTCTTGGATGCTGGTGCTGTTCAAGAGTCAGCATCAGGAAAAGAGAATATTCTGGGAAATGAGGAATGCACCTTTTGCAGGATAATTCAGCCAAATCCCAAAGCTGATTGTGAGGGTGTTGATTTTTAGGCTGTCATTTAGGCTTTCTCTGCCAGGAATAGCTCTGGTATAAGGGAAGTGGAGAAATTGCTGTATCACAGCATTGTCTATTGATTAGACATTGATAAAATGTAGAAACATATTTAGGAGAAAACATAAGTATATAGCATCATCAAATCCTTTCTTGGCTCTGCTGACATCAAAAGGTAATTTTTGATAATGCAGGGATTTATAAATTACAGCAATCTTGGGTATGAAATGGCTTGTTGAAAGATTTTTATCTGAGGTGATTCTACTTCACCCAATTGCACTGAGGCTCATTACAAATGTTTATAATTATAATGATACATCTGGCCTGTAGATCCTACCCTGGGAGAAATGGCATGTACTTAAATAGAGGGCTGGATGGAATTCTTTTTTGTCACTTGAAATTGCCAGAGCAATAATAATTTTTCTTCTTCAGAATTACCGATGAACACAACTCTCATTAGCGAGCAGATGAATTTCTGGAAGAAAAGTAAAATTGCTCTTTTTGAAAACAGGGCTGTGAGTTAAAGTAAGAGTTTATAACATTTTTAGTGATGTCATGAGCAGTAATTTTAGTCAGCAAAGAGTGTGTGCTGTGGGTGAAGAAACAGTGCAAGACCGAAACCTCTGCTCTCAGTGTGGCGCACAACTATGACAAAGGAGTGGAGCTTAATAAAGCAGAAAAGGAAAAGATAAAAAATAATTTGAAACAAATTGAGATTTAATAAGGATTTAATTCCTTATGTTAACTTACAGATGTACAGATCTCATCCAGAGAGTCCTTGTTTTAGCAGCTCTTGCTCACTCCCAAGTAGTTCTGGGGGAAACTTAACTGTGCCAAATGAAACATTTCCGAGCCTGCATTGCTAAACCCCTTCGTGTTACATTATTCAAAGAGGCATCAGCATCCAACAACCATGTAACTGGACTGTGAGCTGTGCCCTCAGAAACATTAAATTGTATGTAAAACTTGGGACATGCCCAATACGAGGTAATTTCAAGTTAGTTTTACTCATGAGAGCAGCCATTTATAGGACTGGACCCAAGTTTGAGTTTATACTTCCTCACAGAGAATGCAAAATTAAATTTTACCATCTGCCATTTATAACCTCGTTAAAGGCTCAGGTATAGCTGTTAATGGTGGATTTGCAATAACATGAGATACTTCAGAGTAAAGATGTGGCAAATTTATTTTTCGTTATTTAAATGTTGTAACAAAATTGGGAGGTGTGGGGGGCTCTATTTTTTCATCATATAATACAATTACCTCTGAAGTTTTTCTTCTCCTTCCTTCACTCGTTAAGCATTCATAAATAGGCCAGGGCTACAAGGTGTCTCTTGCTGCCTTTGTGCTCAGGCTGGGCAGAGTATTGGGGTGGCATTTTCAAACTCGTTCTTATTTTCTCTGCTCTACTTTTTCACCAGGCTATTGATCTTTGAGGCAATTTTTAAAAACTATTTAGACTAAGGTTGTCTGAGGTGATTCTCTTCTTTTTGCAAGGGGTAGCTTCATTTACAAGTGTGCTACATAACCTAAAGCCAATGAGCTCGGGCACAAAACACCAGGTACAAATAATGAATAGCGAAAAAAAATGATATCTGATCTCTGTGGTGACAGCAGTTATACAGTATAACACCTGTTTGGTTCAATAGCAGAGTAAAAAATACATTATCCTCTACCGAAATCTGTCTGCTCTGACTATATTTTCTTGGAAAAAGTAGCACCTTTTGTTGTTTTTTCAATGAATTTGTCTCCACCTTCCCACCCCTTTTCAGCCCCAAATGTTGCTGGCATCCCTGACTTTCAGTCCCTGGGAAGTCACCTGCGGGGAGCTGGGACCACAGTGTCAGCCTGTGCTTTGTCCAGCATATAAAATTGATAAGGGAACCTGCTCAAACACTGGGTTTGCCATAATAACAAAGACTTTGTTCCATTGATTTGTAATTCCCAGTTCCAAATGAGACAAATCAGTCTGATTTTCACAGTTGGGTTTTTTATTTAGTAACCAGTAGTAAGTAGTAAGACAGAGAATAATCTTTCTCTCCTTCCTCTTTACCCACAACTGTGTTTTTAGTTTTTTTGTTTTTTTGTTTTTTTAATTTCTGCTTGCAGAAGTAAATGTACTGGAGGCTGTGGTTTTACTCATTAGCTCCTCTAACACCAACTCTCATTTCTTTTTGGCTGCACTGGAGATGTCTCTGAGGTCAGCCAGGTCAAAGCTGCAGTTGCTGCATGTAACTATAAAACTTCTTTCCTGCTAACAATCCCAGGGATTTGAATGTGCCTGATGCATAAGGTCAGCTGAAATGAACTACCTTTGTATTTACAAAATTATTTAATTTGCCTTGTTCTCATCTTCCTTCACGGTCGCTTTGGCCTGGCCTCCCACCCGAGTCACTCCTTGATCTGCAGTGGATGTCATGGGTGCCCTGACTCTGTGACTTCATGGCAGCAGGAGGAAATTACAGGAAGATCATTAAAGTGAGAAATTAAATTCTTAAAGATGACGCATCTAAAATAGCTAAAACATTACCTCCAAAACAAACAGTGCCATTGATCCTACTTAATTACATGCTTAACAATTTTATACCAGTGTAAAGCACATTGACGATGCACTAATCCATTTCATATTCACTGCCACCACAGATTTTCTCCTCCTTATTTGCTTTGAATCTCATCATTATCATGCACATAAAACTAGTATTCTTAGAATTTTTATAGTGGTATTTCCATATAAAATGAGGAAAAGTCAAATATATGAATACTAAACAGCTCGTTAACATGGTTTGTAATATATTTATTTGTGATAAAAGCAGCTGAGAAATGCTGATATAAAATAGTACTTCAATCTCAGAGTATGTCTAAGATTAGAAGAATCATGCCTTGGATAATAAATACTTCAGGGAAAACAGGAAATCTTAAATACAAATAACATCAAATAAAGAGCTTTGTATGCTTAATTAAACACATTAACAGATGCATTTATTTCACTTAAATAATTAATATATTACTAATACTGCAGCAAGAAATTTTTTGTGTTAAAAAAAAAAGAACTGAAATGTTTTCTATTTCAGGAGAAAAAAATGCTGCCTTTAAAAGACATTAAGAACATTGTTATCTGGAAGTGGCACAAAGGTTGTTAATGATCAAATTACACAGCAAGCAAAATGCGTGGAAGGGAGAGCCCGATCTACCATGTCAAGAACCCTGATCTTTAAATTTGCTCTGTGTGAGAAGCCACTGTCTCCAGCCTCAGGAAAGGATGGGCCTTGGGGCAGTTTAGGTGATGAACAGTTCCTTCTCTGTCCACGAGCATTAAATGTTGGTCCTTGGAGTTATTTCCTCTGGCCTTTCAGCCGTGCTTGCTGAGCCCAGGCCAGAGGAAGAGGCTGTTGTGAATTACCTGTCCAGAACTGGCCCAAGGCTGTGGGACACAGAAAAATCCTGCAGTCACTTGAAGCTTTTTATAGAGCCTGGAGTTTGGGAATATTTACTGCAGGAATAATTGAGGTATTGGGTTGTTATAAATTGATTATTTGGTATAGCTTTAGCTATATGTGCAAAAACCAACACGTTGCTTTTTTCAGTTTCTGCAAGGGTTTATTTTACTGACCCAAACCAGAATCTTTTGCTGTGTTGAGTTGCAGTTGGGCAATATTAATTCAGCTGAAGTTTCATATTCCACATCAGGATTCCAACCTATCAATAAACACTGCTGACAGCTCTAAAAAGGGGTCAGGTAAGGTCCTTGATCTTAGCTCAGAGAGCAAATTGTGCAAATGATGATTAAGATCAAGAGATAACAGTGCTTGGTCATGCAAAATGTCAATAAATAAATATTCAGCCAATTATTTCTGCTAGAAACACATCTGGTGGTGTTGACAGGAAGTATTATGTAGTACACTTTGTACACTGCTGAATATTGAGCCCCAAATTGGAGAAATCCCACAATATTTTTTTGGTTTTTTAGATGAAAGTGAATTTCTCCTCTGGCTTTCAGCATGGGTTGTTGGGGGTCAAGTCACCAAAGCAGGAAAAATGGGAGCTAGCTAGAGGGAGAATGATTTCATGTATTTGCAAGGTAGGATGCAGAGCTGTGGGGAAGATAGGGCCATTTTTCATGTCCATCCTGCTTAGGAAGGAGGGAGCAGAGTCCTGGTGCTGGGCTTGGACACTTTGGAGTGTTCCTTTCCTCGTTTACCAGCACTGCTCACAGTAATGGTGCAGATGAGCAAGGATATTCCAAGAAGCCATTTCATAGCACTGTTCCTTAGTCTGCCACAGAACGGGATGCTGGAAGAAGGACTTGGCTAATTTATTGTTCCTGTGAAGTGTGGTGGTTCTTGGTTCAAACATGTCTATGGATTCAGTTTATTTGACATTTTGTATTTCCCTACAAGAACTGGAAATGTGAAATAGATAAATATTCCTTAAGAAGCTAAAAGAAGATCAACCTTGACTAAGCCAAGCTTAAAGAAAAAGAGGTTTGGTGGTTGGTCTTTCTTTCTTTCTTTTTTTTTTTTTTTGTGCTGATGATAGGTTGAAATGATGCATATACTATTCCTTGACCTTTAAGGCCTGGCCTCTCTGGTTTTTGGCACGCTGCTGTCAGGAGCAGCACCCAGAAAGATGAGAGAAGGCCGTGCTTACACTGCCAGCATCCGTAATGCAGCCCCAGGGAGGGAGCACAGCTGCTGCTGCTGCAGGGATCTGCTGCTGCTGCCCCTCCGAAAACCCTCTGGAGGACAAATGGCTGAGGTGGGGGGAGAGCTGGAGATGGAGGAGCAACAGCATCTCATCAGTTTTCAAGCCTTCTCGCTGCCCACACAGGTCAATGGGAATGGAGCAGCCTCCAGACTGAGCCTGGATTATGGATTGCTGCTGCCAGGCAGGGACAGCTCGCAGAGCCTGCCACTCCTGAGCCACTTTTCAGCTCCTTTTCTTACACTCAAACTGCTTTATCTTGTCCTGGCTGCATCCTGCTGGGTTTTTGTTGTTATTTTTCTTTTTTCTTTTTTTTTTTTTTTTTTTTTTTTTAAGAATTAGTTTTAAAAAGCCTTAAAATATTTTGCTCTAATTGGGAGCAATCCAAGTTGAGAAAGGAAGAGAAAATTGCAGTCATCCAGACAGCTCAGTGGCTTTTCTGGGGTAAATCATAAAGCCATAAATCATGGTGTGTTAATTCTGTTTTTCTGTGACTCAGCTGCATTTGTGGCCACATTTTAGCTGCCGGCAGGCTTATAATTTTGAGTGTAGAAAAAATACTGTAAGATTCTTTAGGGAGATTTTGCTTTTTTCAGTTTGATTTTTGTATGACAGTAAATAGCTGACAACCTTCATGCACAGTCAAGGGAAATGTTCTTTTTCTATTGTGGAGAAGAAAGCTAAGAGACATGTAAAATTGCACCTGAGGAATCAACTGTGAGCAAAAGGCAGTGATGCAGCACCCATAATTACCTCAAATGTTCATTTTTTAAAAGAAATCCATATTTCATAGAGGCATAGAATGATTTGTGTTGGAAGGGACCTAAAAAGTTATGTAATTGCAGCCTCCTGCCATGGTCAGGGACACCTTCCCCTAGACCAGATTGCTCCAAGACCTGTCCAAGCTGGTCTTGAACATCATCAGCTTTGGACTCCTTTCATGTATGACCCTCACTGAAAGGGGTTTTTTAGTAAAAAAAAAAAAAAAACAAAAACAATCTCCTAATGCTTGGAAAATCAGTGTGAGAAGTTACTGAGAGCAGAAGGAGGTGGTGGATTTAATATGGGTAGGTGTCTGTTGGGATCTCTTTTGGTTTTGATCTCCATTTACGTTTTTGTGGCTGTGCAGGGCGGCGCTTCATTGGATGTGCTTTTAGTTGTGCTTGAATTTATAGATTTTTCTCTTCCAAGAGCAGTGCAGAACAACCTCATCATGAACGTTTGTGTGATATACATAACAACCCTACTTCTGCCTGTGCAAGGAGCCCCATCCTGTAACTGCAGGGGTTCAGTTCAACCTGGCAGCAGATCTTGTGCTCTGAGCTGGGCTGGGACTGAGCCCCATCCCTCAGGGAGAGCTTCTTGCAGTTTTGATCAAAGATAAGGGCTTGGCCTATCTGTAGCCCTGCAGGCTGGCAGGGCAGGGCTCACCTGGTGTCCCTCTGGCCTGGCACTGTGAGATCCTTCACAGCTCAGATCAGAGGGTGTGCCCGGTGTGCAGGTGCTCCTGGGCACAGGGGTGGGCAGGACTCCTCTCTGCACAGCCTTATTAGTGGCATCTTTAATGAACCTGGATTTTGCCTTGCACCAAATAAATGCATCGGGTTGACAGTAAGGTCTCTTTCAGCAACTGGAATTGCCAGGATAAAAGAGAGAATGCAAAACACTCCGTGCCAAGTACCAAAGCTAATTTCATGGCCTCGCTACACGCACTGCCCTGCGTGCCCACTTTATTGTTACTTATTTGTAATGACAGATTCGTTTTAGCAGGATGTTTTTAGCTTGTTAAAGCTGCATTAGTTAGTCTGCAGCCTGCAGTAGCATTTGGAGAGTGATCCATGCCCTCCCCAGCAAACTGCTCGCGAGGCAGTGATCTTTGGTGTGGCCTCCGTGCACGCTTGTGCTGAGCTCATTAAGATGTCTCAGCCTCCAAGAAGGTATCAGCTATATTAACTATGGAGTCCTGGCAATAAAAACAAATGCAGCATGGCGTGGAAGCACATTAACATCTCCTGGTTCACTGTAGCATCGTGTTTTCAGGGAAACAAACAAAGGCGATATAATCAATGGAGCTGGCACCAGCCCAGTTACTCTGTGTAACAGTAATGGCTTTCACAGGGTTCAGAGTTGGGTCTTCTGCATCATTAATATTCCTCTAAAGGCATGCAGGATCTTTGCGGCTGAAATAAGGAGTGGATAAAGTAAAAATTAGCAATCTCTGAGAGCTGTGCCAGGCGTATTGGTGGGAGATGTTCAATAAGAAGCTTGGCACTGGTGTGAATGGTTTCCCTGGTAGGTGTCAGGGCCTCCCACAGCACAGCCAGTCACTGATGGCACTGCAGTGCTCACTGTGTTGCTGCTGCTTCTTGTTGAGGACTCAGAGATTGGTTAAAACCAGCCTTTTCTGCATTGCTCAGTGCCTGAGCTCTGAGTGCTCGGGATGGCTCACTGTCAGCAGCACTGCTGCGTGCCCAAAACATCTCCAGGTGACAATCCTCTGCCTCATATTTGCTAGAAAGATCAGGAGAAATGTGGCTTGTGCAAACCAGCCATTTCTCCCTGATCCACGTGGCTCCTCCAGTGGCCCTTGTATAGCAGGATTCATCCTCCCCAGCAGCTCTGGCAGTCAGGGGCTTTTAGCTGGCCTTGGGAAAGGTTTGATGGAAATGCAAAGTCTGCTCTTAGTCTGGGCTTCATGAATCCTTTGTCTACAGAGCTCAAGTGCTCAGTTCTTTAAAGTCTGGTTTGTAAATCCTCCACTGGTAACTGTTTTTTGCTTGCTTTTTCTCTTCTCTCCTCCTCCAGAGGGACTTTTGTAAGGCTGTTTTAGCAGGGATGCCATGAGGCTGATTATGAATTGCATCTAATTCTGGCATCTTGTAAATATCAAAACAACACATTTTGTTTTTACACGAATGCACTAAGGTCAAAATTGCCTTTCTATTTGAACAGATAAGCATTTCATCTTTGTTAATATCTACAACTTAAAAGCTGTAGGAGTATAACAGGAATTTTTAATGGTGATATGTTGATGTTTGGGCTTGCTCTCTGAGGAGAACTTCTAAAGACAGAAATATAACATGATGGTATAGCGTTGTGGTGTGTGCCAGCTCGCTCTGCAAGCTTTATGTGCTGCTTTCTAGGCATTGTGCTGTGAAAGAACCACTCAGTGCTTTTCCTGGAGGTGTTCTTAGCTCTTGTTGCAGCATTGCTCCCTCTTTTAATACCATCTCTCCTGTTCCCAAGCTGTCTTTTCAGATTGCAGCCTGATATCCATTGGACATTTCTGTGCAGCAGGGTTTTCATATTGCTGACTCAGTTGGCATCATTTCCCCACTATCATTGCATCTTATTTATTTTATGTGTGCATCTGTTTAGGTCTCGTGCTCCCTCGGGGCATACGAGATCACTAATCTGAGTCCTCAGTTTTAGCTCCCCACTTTCCTGTGGTGCAGTATAAATGTCATTATTGCTCGAGCATTAATGCATGAGTTGAAAATAATAAATACCCCATTTGCTGAAGGCTAATAGTCAATTCATTTTGTGCTGCAATATCACAGTTACTCCTCTGAAGGATTTGTCCTCTCAGGAGGTGGTTTTGTGAGCTTTGCTATGCTGTGCAAATTCTTGCCAAATCATGCAATTTTGGTTCTTTTGTTGCTTTTTTTAATCAATTCCAGACACAGCCTCGGCTGCCTCTTTTTGTGGGTTTGTCCTGGTGGCAAGAGAGTCCCTTTGCATGTCAGGGCAGCTACTCAGCCCAGGGCCATGCTCTGAGTGGTGAAAATGTGGTAAAACCTCCAGTTGTGCAAGAGTTGATGCTGATGCTGCTCAAAGGGAGGTTGTGTGGAGCAAAGGGCAGAGCCTTAGGGTGTTTTTTGGGGTCCACAGCCCTGCTCTTACAGTCAGCATTGATTTAATATTGTGTTACCCCCAACATTTTTATCAACATTGTCTATCCACGTCAGTTCTGGTCCTTAAATTTGATGCTTTTTTGGGTGTTTATATTTATATTTTTAAATTATTTTTGGGCTGACTCATTCATGAGCATGCTCTTTCTCATTTCAGTCTTGCATTACTTTTAATCTCTTCTACATTTTTACTTTCTTGTGTATAACCTATAGCACAGGATAGTGGTCAGTACTTTCTCCTGTTTAAGTGGGAAGCCATTGGGAAGGATTTCATCACTCAAGGAGTGATTGGACACTGAAATGGGCTGCCCAGGGAGGTTGTGGAGTCCTTGGAGGTGAGCAGGGAAAGCCTGGCCGTGGCACTCAGTGCCATGGTCTGGTTGACAAGGTGGTGTTTGCTCAGAGGTTGCACTCAGTGGTTTCAGAATTCTTTTCCAGCCCCATTCTTTTGTGCAATTCTGTGGTTCTTCAGTTCTGCCATTTGTTTTTCTAATGTGAGGCAACTGGAGAATTTTTTGCTGTTTCAACAGATTTTTCACCCCATATTTTGAGGGACAGCTTAGCCTGTGATAGGCTTGATTTCAGTAATGTTGTTAAAAATATTATAGAGTTATAGATGTTATTCTTTAATCACTTGGCCAGGAATGGCCTGAAGGAAGGTTGGTTAGGTGGGGCCATATAAATATGGCCATATAAATATAAATATGGCCTGTATATTGCAATATTAGCTTTGGCATAATATTACCAGCGCTTTCACACTTTTCCCAGAGACTTTTTACACAGATTGTCACAAATAAAGGCTGCTCTGAGAAGTTCCATGAATTGTGGGAGGATGAGAAATGTGTTAGTGCCACATTTATTAAGGATTTTTATCTGTGAAGTGTGTGGAAACATGAGTAGAAAGCAAGAAATGCAAATAACTAGTTTGATTTCTAAAACGTAAAGTAGCACATAAAGAATATTGTTCTATCTAGAAAACAAATATATTAAAGAAAAATGTTTGATATTTTATTATTTCCAGGTTGTCTCTGGGAGGAAAAAGGGTTGGTGGTTTTCCCTTTTTGTTTTATTTTTTTGTTTAGCAGTGAGGTGGAAGAAGGAATATCATCAGTTTTTGTGGTATAATCAGTTTCTGATTTGATAAATACCTGTTGGAGAAGATCCTACATGAAAAGAATCTCATCTGAAATAAGAAGCAAAGCTATGGAACCTCTGTGGAGTTCTGTCAGTAGGTGTCACAGAGAGCACATGGGAGATGCAGCTAAAAGGCAAAGAATTTTAGATTCTTGTAAAGATAATTCTGGTGCAGATTGGCACGTACGCACATGTGGGCACACAAGAGCCACACCTACACACAAAAACTGTCTCTGGTAGTGTCACTTTGTTTTGGAGAAGGTTTTAATGGTGCCTCAGATGAAGTGTGAGTGTGGGGAGAGAAGCAGGTGCTTTGCCTGGTGTGTTGGCACAATTCTTACAGAGCACCAACAAGAGAGCACGGCGTGAAAAATAATGGTGCTGCACGAGGGAGTCACAGGAGCTGAGCCACCACCAAGGTTCAGAAAGCTGCTGAGCATGAATCAGCAGGCTGACAGCTTTGAGAAGGGCTCTATCTCTTGGTGAGGAGTTATTTTGCAAGTAGGTCACAGTCACTTAATTGTTTGAACAAATTCAGTATTTAAGAGAGATAATATTTGATTGTCCCTACCCATAGTCTGAGTGGGCAGCATCGAGAGAGCACTGAAGTGCATGACCCAAGTCAGGGAAAGCAGCAATGGAAATGTGTCCTGGTGAGACAAAGAGGTTGTTTCCATTCCCTGCACAGGTCCTGTTCAAATAGACCTTTCTCCTCCACTGTTGCAGGACTACTCTTTAAGGCAGTTTTCTGTTCGTTTTTTTATTTTTTTTATTCTGAAAATTTACTAAACTGTATCACTGAAAAACTTCCCCAGTGTTTTTCTTTCTTTATTTCATACTGTATACAGGGATACTTACCTTGTAAAATAAAAGAGGCTTCAAAATTATCTAAGCCTATATAAGGGAAAAACAAAGTAAGCTGAGTGCCAGAAATTGTAGGCAGAAGTAGAGCCTGTGGTGACTTCATATTTGGCAAGTTTCTATCCCATCTACATTTCCTTCCACGTTTACATAAACACGTTGAGGTTTTTTTCACTGTTTTTCATGTCTGAGTTGATTCAGGAACAGCAGTTTTAGATGAGGGTTTTGTAACAACTGCCAGGCTTCTGTCATGAGCCTGACAGAATAATATGATAATTAAACTATTGATTGTTCTTCCTGTTCTGCAGTTATCACTTCCAGACTCATCACTCTGGGTACGGGGTTGTTAAAACTGGCAGGTGGGAACCCCTGCTTGAGGTGATGGAGAAGAGTTGCAGTTTGTAACAGGTAAAGGGCAAATTAGGCTGCCTGATAGCTTGGACACCATTTGCTCTGTATCGGGCAAAAAGTGCCTCCCAACACGAAGTGTCCTACCAGAGAAGTCGTGCAAAATAAAATAAAAGAGTTCAGAAACCTTTCTGTCATGATGCAGGATCAGCTACCCTGCTCTAGAGCATGAGGGCAAGGACCATGTAATGGTAATGATTTATGCTAATGATTTAATGATAATGGTTATCACTGGTGCACATCAATTGCTGATTAACCAGGAGGCACACTTGTAAGCTTTCCTGAGCTTTCTAGAAAGTCTTTAATTTCCAAGGTAGCAGAAATAGACGCATGGATTTCTTTCACTGGTCACAGCAGTGTGAAGTTGTTAGAAGAGGCAGTTGCAGGGTTGGTGGTGGCCTGCAAGAAAACTGGCTCAAAGGGAGGCAAGACTCGTGCCATGGTGATTTTCAAAGAGAGAAAAATGTGGAAAGGAGTTCTCACTTGAAAACCTGCACGAGAAAAGTGTGAGATGGGTTTGAGCTTGGGAAGGGAAGAGGGGATGGCAGCTTTGATGGTGTCCCTTTGTGTGGCAGTGGGAGTGATAGAGCTGTGCAGAGCTCGTTGAGTGGCATTATTGGCACGTGGGTGTTTGTCTGCATTTGTCTGTCTGTACCTGCACGTGGCTTCCTCAGGTAGACAGAATCCATACAAATGTATTTCAGAAAGCAGGAAGGTCGTGGTTATTTGGGTATTGCTCAGTGGTTGCAACAACACTGAGCATTCTTTAAAGGCTTTTCTTAACCCATAGATATGTTCAATATAAAATACAGTTTTGTTGGTTGTTTACCTTTTTAACTGTATTTTTCACACTAAACCTCTTAAGTGCCCTTCTTATCTATCTTCTGTGAAGTATCACAAATAAAGTTGAAGACTTAATCTACAAATCCCTTTGTCATGTCCTATAATAAAATATGAGCAGAAGGTAGTTAAAGCTATTTATCACAGCACACTTGGCAAGTCTGGGGTTTTTTAAGTTAGATAAATTGGCAACTGCTCCATTTTTTTATCTCATAAGACAGAACTAAACCAAAATGAAACATTGAGCCTTCTTGCTTTAGGAAGATGCTGGAGTCTGCTGGTGTATTTTTTTATTTCTTAAACTCAAAAACTGCTAAAGAAAATTTAGGACACTATACTTTTGCTTCTATTTAAGATAACGTTCTGTATAGTACCTTTTTATAAATTAAAATTTCCCTTTCAAAGTAATATTTTTTTGAATATGCCTGTCAGGAAATTATTAGGCATCCCTGGTCACTTTATCCACTTACAGTGCATGCTAAACAAACTCAATAAGCATTTCATTCAGCATTAATGGGATAATTATTGTATATGGAATACTGATTTATGATAAAAGGCACTTTTACTGCGATCTGACATTTGTTCAATTCATTACTCATGTAAGATAGCAATTAAGCTTTACAAGGTTATTTTAAATTGATCGGTACAGAATTTTTGTAACAATAGTCTGTATAATACATCATCTGCAGCTCCAGTGCCACGTTAACCAAACATTAATTTTAACTCATGTGGAGATGTTCTGCTGTTAACTGTGGCTGCTCGTTGTTTACACTGGGTTGTAGCAGAGGATCACTGGTTGGTGGGCATTTTGTCCAAGGATGGTTTTGACCTCAATTCCATTTAAACCACTGATGTGGTGCTTTTGGGTCTCTTCTTTACACAGAAAATTGCATCCCAGAGCTATGCAATGAAATGGAAAACACATCAGGAATTTCATCCCTCTGAACTGTGCAGACAAGCACAGGGTCTGCTGGTTTTCCTCCAGCTTTCCTCTCCTCTTTCCTCAATCTCCTGCCCTTTTTGGAGAGGCCTTGGGGAGTCACTGTTTCATTCTAAAAAGTAATGGATAAAGTCCCTGCCCATCCCAAGAAAAGGCTGCCTGCTTGCTGGTTCTTTGCTCTCATGGACTGAGTAGCTGTTGAAATCCCACTACTGCACAGCTGCTTTTTTATTTGCTTTTTTTTTTTTTTTTTACTTCTTTTTTTTTCCCCCAGAAAATACGAAGGTGTAAAAGGAACATGATACTAAAATGGGAGGATGCTCCTGGGATTGGAAAAGAGAAAAAAGTGAACCTAGCTATAGGAGGGAGTTGAAAGAAAAAAAATCTTCAGTCCAGCATTAAGTCAAGGCTGTGAGTTCAGAAAAGTGATATTTGCAAGCCTTTCAAGTCCATTTCCTGCCAAGGATGCCTTCCTTCCACCAAGATAATTCCCCTTTATTAGGCAGAAAAAGCATGAGCAGGATTTGCAATATTTGGTTGAGGGACCAAAGATATATTTGTGCAGGAAATGCTCCACACAGGATAACCAAATAGTCATCCATATGGATGGAAGCTCTGCTATCTAAAGGATACCAGGATACTTTTAATATAGTTTTTAAGCTGCTTTTATGATTCATTAATAAGAATGGTATGAGGCTACAAATGGCTGAAGGTGGAAAATAATTAGGAAAATATTAACAGTTACTTAACCGTAAAGAGTAGGATTTTTTGTTTTGTGATTTTATTTTAAAAAGGGGGAAAAATAATTTATTTTCAGTAAATTGGAGAAAGATGCTCAGACATCCATCCTAAGTGTATAGAAACCAGCAAAATGCAGCAAGCTATGGAAGACGTTATGCCCATGGGTTAATGTGCTGAGTTATACTGAATTTCTTACAATATTAAATGTTATTTGTCTTCTAAAATATCCCAGGGTTTTTAAAAAAAAAATCTTTTGTCAAAGTCAGATAGTTTCTAAGAACTTTCTATATTAGAAAACTCCATCTTCTCAAGCCTTTGGAAATCGGAAAAAAATTCTTGTACTGAGGAACTCTAATCTCTTACTCTGATTTATGTAACGTATAAAATGTATCCATTCTTTTTAAGCTTTCAATTAAATAGGAGATACTCACTCATTGTTACACTGTTCCAAGAGGAAAAATTGAAATTATATGGAAAAAGAAGAAAACCATTTTAAAAAGGGAGACTTCTTTCTGCTCTTCGAGTTGATGCAGTGGATTTTATGTAACAGCCAGTGACTGAAACATCAGTTCAGAAATTAAAACTCCTCAGTAGTTTTGAAACGTATCATCAACTTCCCAGTCACTCCTGGTTTAATCTTCTTGTGATTCCAGAAAGAAATTAAAATAAAGAAATTGTCCCAAGAAGGGCGCAATAAATTTTTTTTATTTTTATTTTTCTCTCTGATGCCAATGGATGACCTAAATCACTTGTGTTGATTAAAACAACATAATCAATCTTTATTGTTATTATTGTTGTTATTATTGTTATTATTATTATTATTATTATTATTATTATTATTATTATTATTATT